>JAHHUM010002951.1:0-262676 GCA_036173005.1 Crenichthys baileyi | reverse complement strand
CCATGCATTTGTTACTTCAAGGCTGGACTATTGTAATTCTTTACTATCAGGATGTCCACAAAATGCAGTTAAAAGCCTTCAGCTGATTCAAAATGCTGCAGCAAGAGTTCTGATGAAAATTAAAAAGAGAGATCATATTTCTCCTATTTTAGCTTCCCTTCATTGGCTCCCTGTTAAATCCAGAATAGAATTTAAAATTCTCCTCCTCACATATAAAGCCCTTAATGATTTAGCTCCATCATACATCAGAGAGCTGATTGATCCATATGTTCCTAACAGAGCACTTCGTTCTCAGACTACAGGTTTACTGGTGGTTCCTAAAGTCTCTAGAAGTAGAATGGGAGGCAGATCCTTTGGTTATCAGGCTCCTCTCCTGTGGAACCAGCTCCCAGTTTTAATCCGTGAGGCGGACACCCTGTCTACTTTTTCCTTTTTGATAAAGCTTATAGTTAGAGTGGCTTAGGTTATCCTGAGCTATCTCTGTAGTTATGCTGCTATAGGCTTAGGCTGCTGGAGGACATAATGACCACTTTCACCCTCTTCGCTACTTTCTCACACTACTCTTCAATTTTGTATTATTTGCTGTTATTTCAGCTTTTTAACTTTGTTCTCTCTCTTTTCTCTTCCTAGAAGCTACACCTGGCCTGACTCTGTGTCTACCTGTAACACCTTTCTGGAGAGGGGAATCCTCCAAGCATCTGTTGGCAACAACTTAATGCTCACCCTCTACCGATAATCCACATGGCCCTGTCTTTCAGTGTTTAACCCTTTCTCTCTCCTAGACATAGCTACTGACGGAGCTTTTACTGTAACTAACTCTATGTGCTCTCTTCAGACTCTAACATTGAAAATTGGCTCAGAGTTTATCTGTTCTTTCTTTCTAGGTGAAACGACTAAAGGAGCTACATCCATTAACATTTACCTTTTCCTTCCCATAGAAAGTACTCCTGGATCAGTGCTTCTTTGTTCTCTTTGTGTCTCTGCTCTGTTCTCTCTAACCCCCAGTCGGTCGTGGCAGATGGCCGCTCACACTGAGCCTGGTTCTGCTGGAGGTTTCTTCCTGTTAAAAGGGAGTTTTTCCTCTCCACTGTCGCTACATGCATGCTCAGTATGAGGGATTGCTGCAAAGTCAACGCCAGTGACTGTCCACTTTCTCTACATGCTCATCCGGGAGGAGGGAATGCTGCAAGTCACTGACTGGATGCAATCTGCTGGGTTTCCTTAGACAGAAAAACTTTTTATCCAATTTGAATAAATAAATGAATCTGATTGCACTGTTCAGTGATTAGGATTAATTGGAATGTATGTACCTGACTTTTGTAAAGTGCCTTGAGATGACATGTATTGTGAATTGGTGCTATATAAATAAACTGAATTGAAATAAACTGAATTGAATTGAGCTCCTATTGTTTGCCTCCTTCAATGGAAGGTTTTGCCACGTTGTACTGTTGGGAACCCAGCCATGGATAAACATGGACGAACATGGATGAATTTGGACTCTGAACTGTACATAAACCACAGCCTTTAGGAATCTCTGCACCTTTCAAAATCACACTAACCTATTCCTAACACAGCCCAAGAAGAAGAGGAGTCAGTGAATCTCTGACTCAAAGACACCTTTCCCCCTCTGCTCAGTCTCATTTCAGCTGCGGAGAGCGGCTAATGGAGGGACCAGAGCACGTGTCAGCTGAAAGCCTTGGAACTCGCGGGCTTCTACTTCAAAGAATGCTTGGATCCAAAACTGACTACGATCACGTTGACCGTATGCAACATTGTTACGTAATGATTTTGCTGTTCGTGTATCCAGCATTCATTCATAAAAAGGGTGTAATAAGACAGGCGTGGCTTGACTTTTCTTCTGAGGCCTCCAGAAGCAGCCCTAATTAAAGCGGATTTCCCCCCGTGGCTTGGAAAAGAAGACATCAGATAACACTTAAGAGACCAAATTATTATTTTAAAATATATATTAAATAATATATTCAGCTGTAAAAACACATACTTTGGTGGAAAGGGTAAAGTATAAGTAAAGAAGGGACACAATCTAATAGCATCAAAGTAGGGGTGGGGTGTCCTTGTAATGTAATTTGATATATACCTAGACTGTTCTTATAACTAACCCATTTTACAAAACCATTCTTCATAAATAAAAACATAGTTTTTTGGGGCATTTAAAAAAGTCAAAAGATTTACTCAAGAGAAGCGAATGAGATACCACAGAAAATCTTGTCTCTCACTACAGGGATGAACTTTAAAATCACTTTGGGCACTTTTGTTTCTTTTAAAATTATAATCATTTTCACATGCACTCTGTTCTGTACTATGTATGAGTAGAGCCTTATGTGCTTTTGTTACCATGATGTTCGGATCACCTGATAATATTCCTAACGTCAATGTTTCTATGTGTAAATTCATTTTTCATGTCTGTGTATTTCATTTTTCAAAATCAAACTCTTAAATGATCACCTGTGCTCCTCTCCTAACCTGACACAGATAATGGCACTCTTATTTCGTCCTGTCTCCTCTCTCTTATTACCCATTATTCAGCTCCCTAAAATATCTAAACTTGTAACAAAATCCAAATGATCACCTTGCCAGCTCAGTCCCCCGTTTACTCCTGTTGCTAAATCCTATGTGTGATTTCTCTCACTTTTTATATTTGTTTCTGATATATTGTAGCTGCACTGGTTCTTTGAAATCAACAAAACACAAGTAACTTTAACAATTTCAATCTAGTTTTTGCCTTCCCCATTAAACTGAAACAGCTTTAATTAAGGTAAGAATTGTCTGGTGCTGCCTGCAGTCTGGTGTCTTCACTCCCTGCTGACATTTTGTGATCTGATTGGTTTGACACCACAGTTGTAATGCTCTTATCATCCCTATACTCATCTTTGGAATTATTCACTTGGTTAAAGTAATAGCTATCTGGCAGCACTCAATTTGTTCAACTTAAGCATTGCAATCATAATCACTTGTCACATATGGTGTCCACCAGGGCTTAGTCCTAGTCCCCCATCCTTTTCCAAAATTAATTTAGCCTCTCCAGCCCCTCCTATTTATTTAGGAAAACATGTATTAATGTAGCACAATTAGGTAAATGTGTCTACCATGTTTTTAATTTTTTCACAGCCCACAACACAGCTGCTCTTTAAACTATCTTGCTTGCACTGTCCTTAGGACTTCCTTTAATTTACACATTACTTCAATCTTTAGAAATCTATTCTTTTATAACTACTGTGTTTTAAATTAGGCAGTTTAAATTCTACAATTGCTCTGAGATTAAAAAAGGACAACATTTTAGTTGATTGTTTTATGCAGAAGCAAATGTTCTCCTCCAAAGACTGTTGCTCTAGCACTGTTTTCTCTGTTTTACAGGTGGTGTTTTTGGTGGTTGAAACAGAAACCATACAAAGCAAGCACTGACGCTGAACTTTGCTGGAACATGTATGGTGGAAAAACACCTAAAGTACTGTTGTCAAAGCAGCAGCTGGAATTTCAGCCAGCTAGGCCAACATTTGATCCCCCCTCTCAGGCTGGATTAGAGTGGTCCTCAACAAGCCCCCATTTTATCCAGCCTGTTGTGGCTGCAAGCAGGGCACAGTGAGGACTCTTGGAGGATCTATGGGACCCTATGGGGCTGTTGTATCATGAAAGATAATTACAAACAAATTGCCAAGGGTCAGCACATTATTTTAAGACTTGTGGCAAGTTTATGACTTGCTAATATTCCTAATTACATGGCCATGAAAGACTTAACTGATTAAAGGGTTATATCAATGACAGAGTGTATGGCTGGGTACAGAGGAAGGAAAGAAGAAATAATACAGGCCCCAAACTAAGGGAAATAAAAAAAAGATAGTGATACAAAAAAAAAGTGGTTGCCTGTGTTTGTTATCATCGTTCCAGTGCATTGGCTTTTACTGCCTGTGTAGAATTTAGTGGCTCTCACTACAATGAGGAGAAGAAGATGTTAGTCTCCAGGAAACACAACCATTACGATCAACCCCTTGCTGATACCTAATATGCCCTACGTTCCCCCCCATGCCTTTTTCAAAGTGTCTGTAATCATATTATTGTAAATGTTGGCGCAGTTAATTGCATAGAGAGGAAAATGGGCTATGCTTGGCGGGTTATGGGGTATTTTTCTAAAAGTTTGTTTGCCCTCTGGAGTTTTGGAGACACTAATGGGGGATTGAAGGCGAGAGTGCGAGAAAGCGGAAGATGGAAAGAGAAAAAGCAGGAGGAGGGAAGTTCTAACGTGGAATGTTTCTCCTCTGCTCCGGTTGATATGGCTGTAGCAAACAGAGTAAATACAATAGTTTTCATGATTATAGTGTTCAGGACCACAAAATTAGGCACACTAGATTTTTCATGATGCCCATGGTGGTAAATGTTCTTAGTTTTTTCCAAACTTATTTCTCGTCCTAGTTGCATTGAACCTACAAGAAATGGTCATGTTTCAGACTCAGTAAGTGCCTAAAAGTGTTTGGATTATAGGTTTGTTATTCATGGATAGCCTTATAGCAATACTTTCTTATTGTTTAACGGCGTCTCAGCTAGACTTATAGGAACCTCCTTTTATTGAGCCCAGGTCTGCATCTTGGGTTGAACATTCTCTGTACCCCTCTGTGTGGTGACTTCCATTTTAGTCAAAGTCCATCATAGAACATTTAATAAAAGTCAATAGGATAAAGTTTAACATCTTAGCCAAAAATACTGGTGGGCCTCCTCCTTTTTAAAATAAAGGTAATTGGGACTGAATTGTGCATTTTTGCGTTACAAGTTACTGTTAAATGTGCTAAGTAGAACTATAATTCAAGGTAGCTGTTTGGCTAATTAGAACAACTTGTCAAATGCATTTGACATCTATGATATGCATTTTCCAGAAAATTGAAAGAACTCCCGTAATTCTTTCTATTATCAAGAATACATAACATTTATTGTCATGTGAGTCTTATCTGTGATTCCTCAAAGTAAAATGCTGATTTTTGTTTTCTGAAAGTAACACATCATTTCTCACTTTCTAGTGGTATTTTCTCCATTGTTGGTGAAGTCTCGAGAAAATACAGAAGCTGGTGTCTAGCTATTAATTTTCCTTCAGCCCTCCTCTCCAGGCTTCAGTTCCTGTGCTGTAACTTTGTTGGATGCAGCAGCATTTCTATTTCTGATAATGCAAGCTGTCTTTAAAACAAATTTTATTTGTAAAGCAATATAGAAGTTTAATGTTATAGTTTTTACAGTACTGAAGACGATGTCCAGATGCTGATGACCTTCAGAGACTTCTTAAGAGGAGCTCATTTACTTCCTTACCAAGGTTCAGACAGGTTTAGCGTTCTTTATAAAAGCTTTGCTAGCTGTGACAAATCATGTGACTATTCTTGCAAATTGACCTCAAAACACTACACAGCTCAGGTGGAGTATGTATACCTTTAATACCTATTGATGCAGATTTCACATGTACCAAGGATTGTATTTGAAGCACTTTGTCGCCATCTAGTGTGATAAGCAACAGCTTCAATATTAAAGTACCTGTTACATCGAATTTTTATGATAAATCCAATTACATTTATGGAAAGGAAACGTTAATAAAATATTTAAAAATGCATGTTCATGCCGCTGAAATGAACAGTTGTTAAGACATATAAATTTCACTAAAAACGCACTTCCAGACAACTCCTTTGCGCTCTTTTATGACGTAAAAGTGGATCCCTGGCATCCCTGGCCACTGCTACAATGGCTGACCACACAGACTGTAGCAAAGAATTAGATTTTTCTTTAGATATACTTCAGTCACTATCAGAGAGAGAAGAAGCAGAGTCAGAAGAAGACAGTTAGATGGCAAAGCACAAGTGGTGTGACGTGCAGACAGCCATCTAATTTGTTAGGAATAACCTTTCTTATTGTTACTTATAGATGAGCTTTCACACACACACCACAATGATAAAGTAAACATTTTAATGTATACTTTTCCTCGCATGCAATATAAAAGCAACCTCCCTGAATGTGGAACGCAAAATGGCTATGGTTTGTTGGGTCCAGTAACTTCCTTAAGAAGTTCGAAAAATACTGCCAGGGGAAGTGTTTTTGAGTTTAAATGGCCCTCTAATCTTCTTACAAGATTTCAAAGCTGCCCACTTCCTTGTAGACACACATACTCGGCTAGGGTTTGTCAGGTCCAAATTCTTCTTAAGAAGTTAAAAAAATACTGTCGAGGGAGTTTAAAGTGCCCTCTAATCTTCTAACAAGATTTAAAAGCTGCTCACTTCCTTGTGAGTAAACAGCTGTGAGAATATAAAAGTGTATCATCAACTGGCCAGTGTACATCTGTGTGATTAATTAACAGTACAGTGAGCTAGTGGACGTAGCATATGGGGACACGTTACACTGACGGACCTTGACTAACAGACGCTAAGATAGCGGAAGTAGCATATGGAGGACACATTACAATGACAGACCTTAACTGGTAGATGCTAAGCTAACAGATGCTAGCTCACTGAATAAACTCTACTGTGAATAAGCTTTGGTGTCTGAGAGATAAAGAAATAAGCTCTCATTTGGACCAGGACATGGTGCTGTACCGCCTGGTTGGCCAGAGCGTATGAAAGAGTGTGTGTGTGTGTAAAGTGGAAGAATGACTGAGATATCACGAGAAAATGAGTTCCCCACCTAGCAAGCATAGGAAACATGGAGAAAAAGTATATTAGCGAGCTTTCCCCACAAAGATACTTTAACAATTTAAAACAACAGTTTGATGGAGCGTGTTTGGGTCCAAAATAATCGACGAGTCACCGAGAAACAGTAAGAACCTATTTTTGACCATTAAGAGAAACAAAGTGGTTCCACTCTCTAAAGTTGTGCACACTTATTTTTAAGCAGGATCTTAAGTTAAAAGAAGATAAGGTCGAATACAGAATTGCTGACACAATAAGTGATGGAGAAGAATTTTCTTTTTCTTTTTCAAATTTGGTATTTACAATTTATAACTTTTATGTGGGCAGTGTCTGTCCATTTCGTCTGTCCGTTAATGTGGAATGAATGACTGTTTCATGCTAATAAAAAAATAGGGTATATGTGGCATGATAAATTTATTTTACATTATTTCCTGATCTGAGACTAATTGGGATTTTGAGTTTTTCAGGTCTGGCGAGCAGTTGCAAAAAGGTATACAGGGTCATTGCCAGCCCATGGACCGCCTGCTTGAAAGGTAAAAACATTTTAAACTGTCTGATGCCCAGCATTATTTATTAAATAAGGACATATCTTTATGCCAACTAAGGGTTGTCACAATAACAATTAGAGACTACAAAAGCAGGTCTGATCCGGAACAGTATCATAATAACTTTAGGTCGGTTCTTTATTGTAAAACTAAAGGAAGTCCAGACAGTGACAATTTTTCCCCTCAAAGAGGATTTTGATTAACAAAGGTTTAGACTTCTTCAGTCAGGTTCAGAATGATCAAATTAGACTCAAGTTCATTCCAAGATGAAACGCAGGCTTTAACAGAATTACTGGACAGGCTTATTATAGTTAAAGTTGAATGGCGTGTTTATAAGAGAGGGTAAGACAAACTAAGGTTATAAGATATATGCCCTTCATTTTTGTGTTTATCAATTTCATTAAGCCTTGTAAACTGGTGTGGAAAGGGGAACCAGAAGATGGTATCTAGGGTTGAGATTTAATACTTACATTCACAATTTAATCAATCTCACCCTTTTTGAATGCTGCATCTAAAAAGAGACTAATTGAGATTATAAATACATTAAAATAATAGCAATTAATAAAAACTAGCTACCCATTGTTAAGAATAATGACTAACTGCATCAGAAAAATATAGATACATCTAAATAAAGCCAAATTAGAATTAAAACATCCAGGGTCATAATTTAGCAGATGGATACCACTCAAATTCTTATGAAACCAGATGATTAAAAGAGAACAGTTGAGAGAACATGGCTAAACAGAAATATTTGTTGGAACGAGACATGGTCAGCCAGGTGCCTGACTTTATCTAATCCTATAGGTAGTTCGTTTATTTCAAGGGCAACCCCTTGAATATAAAGAACACCCACACCATGCTCAAGTACATTCACACACTCACAACCACGCTTCCACTGCTTGGTACATCAAGACCCAAAATAAGGCAATACATACTGATACAGAGGACTATGCATATCCCTGTAAGGATTAAGTCAAAAATAAATGAATCTTAATCATTTATGCTGCTTTCAGCAAGACCAAGATGTTTTACAATAAGCAAGTAAAGACAGCTTAGAAATACGAAAACGGGTACATGAAGGGAGAGGCAAATTATTCTAAGTTGACGGAACTTTAAACTGAAATGCAAAAGGCCCAATTGCTTTCCTAAATTATTGGTGTATGAAACAAAACGATAACTGATCAGTATTTCTCAGGCTATATTCTGAACTAAATCGGATTAGGTATTGTTTTAAATATGGAGAAATATTTAAAATGATAAATTTAAAAGTGAATTACAACCAATGAAGTTTTCTTCTGGCCTTGAGAGCTAACCAGTTCAAAGACTCATACATAAGGCAGTGATAAGTCCTATATGGACACCTCAAAATAAATCTACAGAGACTATGATAAAAAGCATTGAGAGGATGAAGATTACCCATAAAATAACATCTGTGTGTTCTAGCATTGGCAGCATCTGTTGTGTGACAACTCTTACATCTAAAAGAGAAAAACATTCTAAACAACGATAAAGTGAAAATTTTAAGGCACAGGTTTACAGACAATATTAAGATTTAGGATTTCTGCGCAACCAGTTGGCCTTTAGCTTTATCCAAACCCAAAAGTTTTTTTTTTTTCAAAAACCTCAAAACAAATAATTACAGGGATTAAACTTGGCTAAACTTTCACCCATTTAGGACTTACAGATAGGAGGAAAAAAGCTGTTAAATCTCTATAGTTTCAAAAGAAAACACCTACCATCGCCTTCTGACCAGATTAAAAATAATGTCCCATATTTAAGACTTGGCTGTTCACTGAAACTGGTTGGTGCATTAAATGATACATTTTATATTGATATATATTATTATTGATGGCATTAAAAAAACAATGGTACAGGCTTATTTATGTATAAATAATTTTATAGTGGCAGGCATTAGTACAAATTCATATTTCAACTTTTACCACTTGATGGTGCCAAAGGGTAATGACATGCCATTGCTAGACAGAATACCCTTTCCTTATTCTAAAGGGAATGATTCCCTTTATAACCAATATATCTGCCCGTTCATCTCCTTTTTCCTTCGTGAACTGGAATTCAACCAAACTTGATTGTTGTTGATTTTTGTCTTCTTTGTATATATTAATAGTGAAACTGACAATGTACAATTATGATTATGTGTTGTGAAATGAAGAGGGCAAAGACATGCTGATTATGTTTTGGTTTCTGTGAGCTCATTATTTGTTTTGGTTTTTGATTCATAGTTGTGTTAGGACAAATAGTGAACGTTTTGGAGTGCACAAAGTTTTGTTTTAAATTTGTTTTTCTTTAATATCGTTGTTGACTATTTGTGATTGGATGCTCGCAAGTTGGAACACTTATCTGGGTGTTATTTTCAGAGGGTCAAAACTTAAATTTCTTATGAATTTTCTTAAGGTGAAGTTGGATCTAAATTCTCTTTGAGGTGGGAACAAAACCAATGTTGGGACCCACAGCCATGGATACAACATGTAAGATGCGGTACAAACTTTTCTGGAACTTTCAAAATAATTTGCATTTAACCGACTTCCAGCAAAACTTCAGAAGGGGAAGGGGGGGTAACTGCGGACTTCCCATGATGCCACTGCCTGTATAAAACCCCCACCTTCCCAATGGTCCGACCTCTTCTTCGCGGTCAACCAGGGGCCTGGACAGAGAGGCACAGCGCGCTAATGTCTCTTTGCTGGCAATCCGAGAGTGTAATACGATTGAAATTAAGTTAAGTACGAATGAAATACTGTCTGTCTATCTGATAGATTCATTCATGAACGGGAATTACGGTACAAGCCTGGCTTGACTTTCTCTCTGAGGCCTGCAGAAGCAAACTGTGTTCCAGAGAATTCCCTGTGGAGACGCTGTCTCTGCGAAGCCCAGTGGAGCGGTTTTCCCGGTCTGAAAGAAGGACAACAGGAGCCACAGCACCGTGGTTACGGTAACGTACAGTTTGGTGGCCCGACAGAATGAGCCACTCCCCACAGCTAGGGAGGTTAGCTGTAGCTAACCGTTTGTTGACTGTGGACGTTTCTTCAAACTTCGCCGACTTGGACAGCTTTTCCTCAGCATGGTTCAGAGGTTAGGTTTGGGCAGAGAAAGATTTAGAATTAAATAATCTAAACGTTTTTCATTTTATGAGTTTGGTTTTGTTTGTGTGAAACTCAGCTATCTTAGTGCTAGCAGGCTATCTGCAGCACACATGCTCAGTTTTGTGTTCTGTGTTTGTGTGTTTTTAAAGTTAAAACAAACTTTATTTAAAGGGTGATTTTAAACACAGAAGATTGATCATAATGCACCGTCTGCGCTTATGCATTTTAACCCTTTTATTGACGGTATTTTAAAGGTGTGTGTTTGATTCTGGTGCTAAGCTATCAGCTTCTTTTGTTAGCATTAACTGCTAACAGCTACGAACACGTGCTTGCATACTTAGGCCCATTTCTCCAGAAAGATTTGGTTCTTTTCCAAAATACCTTTTCTTAAATATTTGACCATTTCCTTAATATTATTTCTTTAAATATTATTTTAATAAACAAAGGCAGCTAATGAGACACCCTTGAGAATTAGTCATACAGAAGGTTGGTTTTAATCAGCAGATCATTATTTAAAACATTATTTTATTAAAATAATATTTTATCTGATCTTGCATTGTGAATGGTTGTCTAAAAGTGTACTGATTATTGCCTAAGTTAGTTCCAAGACTAACTTAACTTCACTTCCAGATTCTTCAAGATAATCCTTGGTTCTCAAACATAAACATTAAATGGTAATGTTGCATCACTCTTTTGGTCATGATTTTCAATCATCTTTAATCAACTTGTTTATATTGTACATAGCCCATTAGTCTCCGTTATTCTTTAATTCTGCTTAGTAGTTTAGTTGGATTGTTTTAGCATAGTGAAGAGTTTGTTGATTTAAATATGTTTGACTTTGAGCTGACTTATTTTTGTTGATAAATTCTTGTATTTTAAGAAATTGTGTGAATTCATTCCATGTGTGTGCAGAGTTTTGCTGTTCAATAATGTCAGAGCTTGGCTCACCCTTTTCTATTTTGTCCTAATACTATCGCCTTACTGGGCTGGTATTCACAGGACATCCCTTAACAGACCGAAATATTATTTGATAAAATATTAATATTAAATAATATTTTCAGATTCATAGTCACAACACCAAACATAACCTGTCATTCTGCCATAGGTTTCTGATTAAATAATTTGAGGGTAAAAGACTTGGCTGCTCAATCTTCTTTAAGAATGGAGGCCGATGCCAGTATGTGTTGTGTGTCTTAAGTGTTTGTCTAAAGTTCTGTCTCAACATTTGTCTTAAATATCTGTCTGACTAACCTTCAAACATCAGACTGGCTGGAGGTGCTGCATTGGTGATGTTTTCTATGAGATCATCACCCACTGAGCACATGATTTTAACTCCCCATGAGCCGCTGTCAGGAAGAACTGTGCACCAAGTCTGGATTACCAGTGAGAGGAATTAATACGTTAAGCTTAACAATTGTAATCTGCTGCGCAGTTTTTGTCTCATAACAGACAGGAGGCTCTAACCAGAGAACCAACGGGAGAGACTCTGGAACAGATTTCACCTAGGGAGTGGATATTCAGAAAGGTGTTCCACAGATCTTGGAAGACACCAGGTGGATTGGACCTTTTAAAGTGATAAGCTCCACCACATACAGTGTGAAGGTTTGGTTGGATGAGGAACAAACTACGGGAGCGAGTTCCTCTAAAAAAAACTTAAGAAAAATCAGAAAGCATCTGAGGGAGTACATGCGAATAGGTTCAGTTGGATACCTTTGGACTTAGGGACATGGTCACTTCAAAAGAGGGAATGTAATAGAGAAATAAATAATAAAAATTTAAATTGTTGAATTCAAAGGAGCGTGTGTTAGTACATTTGAAAGAAGGTCTCTGCTTTGGAAAGTGGTGGCACAAAAATCAAAGAAGGAAGAAGGATTTCAAAAGTATAAATGACCAACAAGCAAATGTGTATTTTGGTGTGTCAGGAAAAAACTTGTGGAACAATTTGCACGAGGGACTGAAGGAGTGCTCAACTATATGTCAATTCAAAAACTTGTTAAATTCAATTCAATTCAATTCAATTCAGTTTATTTATATAGCGCCAATTCACAACACATTTCGTCTCAAGGCACTTCACAAAAGTCAGGTACATGCATTACAATTAATCCGAATCATTGAACAGTGCAGTCAGATTCTGTTATTTATTCAAATTGGATAAAAAGTTTGTCTATCTAAGGAAACCCAGCAGATTGCATCCAGTCAGTGACTTGCAGCATTCACTCCTCCCGGATGAGCATGTAGAGAAAGTGGACAGTCACTGGCGTTGACTTTGCAGCAATCCCTCATACTGAGCATGCATGTAGCGACAGTGGAGAGGAAAAACTCCCTTTTAACAGGAAGAAACCTCCAGCAGAACCAGGCTCAGTGTGAGCGGCCATCTGCCACGACCGACTGGGGGTTAGAGAGAACAGAGCAGAGACACAAAGAGAACAAAGAAGCACTGATCCAGGAGTACTTTCTATGGGAAGGAAAAGGTAAATGTTAATGGATGTAGCTCCTTTAGTCGTTTCACCTAGAAAGAAAGAACAGATAAACTCTGAGCCAATTTTCAATGTTAGAGTCTGAAGAGAGCACATAGAGTTAGTTACAGTAAAAGCTCCGTCAGTAGCTATGTCTAGGAGAGAGAAAGGGTTAAACACTGAAAGACAGGGCCATGTGGATTATCGGTAGAGGGTGAGCATTAAGTTGTTGCCAACAGATGCTTGGAGGATTCCCCTCTCCAGAAAGGTGTTACAGGTAGACACAGAGTCAGGCCAGGTGTAGCTTCTAGGAAGAGAAAAGAGAGAGAACAAAGTTAAAAAGCTGAAATAACAGCAAATAATACAAAATTGAAGAGTAGTGTGAGAAAGTAGCGAAGAGGGTGAAAGTGGTCATTATGTCCTCCAGCAGCCTAAGCCTATAGCAGCATAACTACAGAGATAGCTCAGGATAACCTAAGCCACTCTAACTATAAGCTTTATCAAAAAGGAAAAAGTAGACAGGGTGTCCGCCTCACGGATTAAAACTGGGAGCTGGTTCCACAGGAGAGGAGCCTGATAACCAAAGGATCTGCCTCCCATTCTACTTCTAGAGACTTTAGGAACCACCAGTAAACCTGTAGTCTGAGAACGAAGTGCTCTGTTAGGAACATATGGATCAATCAGCTCTCTGATGTATGATGGAGCTAAATCATTAAGGGCTTTATATGTGAGGAGGAGAATTTTAAATTCTATTCTGGATTTAACAGGGAGCCAATGAAGGGAAGCTAAAATAGGAGAAATATGATCTCTCTTTTTAATTTTCATCAGAACTCTTGCTGCAGCATTTTGAATCAGCTGAAGGCTTTTAACTGCATTTTGTGGACATCCTGATAGTAAAGAATTACAATAGTCCAGCCTTGAAGTAACAAATGCATGGGCTAGTTTTTCAGCATCAATCCTGGACAGGATATTTCTAATTTTGGCAATGTTCCGGAGATGAAAGAAGGAAATCCTGGAAACCTGTTTAATATGGGATTTAAATGACATGTCCTGGTCAAAAATAACACCAAGGTTTTTTACTTTATTATCGGAGGTCAATTTAATGCCATTCAGGTTAAGTGATTGACTGAGCAGTTTCTTTTTTTAAAACTCCGGTCCAAAGATGACAACTTCTGTCTTGTCTGAATTTAGAAGCAGAAAATTTAAATTCCTGTGTGCTGCTGAGTTACTTATTCATAGATACTATTGTTTGTAACTTAAATTGTAAATTAGCTTGACAGGCCTTGAATTTTTACTTATTGTTGGACAGAACTGACGTATGGTAGTGCTGGGGGGAGAACTTCTTTGGGGTGACTGGACAGGAAGGATGTGTCCTGGTTAGCCTCTCCATCCTGGATGCCCTGACACCGATTGGCCCACTTCGTCAGGGGGACCTTTTCAGAAGATTTAGTTTTTGTATTTGATATGTCTGCTGGAATTGATACTGCTTCAGAGTTAGTTTAAACTTATAATGGTGCAGGGTGAGTGCAGAGAATCACATACAGCCCTTGAACATGCACTGACTGAGATCCACACTTCCACATCAAAAGAAAAAAAAAACAAGGAGCACACATTTGGATCAAAGAAATATAGTTTGCAGTTTAGTGGACAGGAATTTGCGATTGGTGATGTGAAAACTTGCTAAGCCGCTCACCTGAAACCTCATGAGTTACATAACATAGGGCGGGGACTAATGACCTGACATCGTCTACCCCTTTAGCTCCCGTGTCACAACAGTTCTGGACTACCCTTAGGACAGCTTTTCCTGTTAGAACAAAGAACTCTGACATAAATCAGTTGAACCAAACCCCAGTTTATGATGAAAACGATGCATGTGTTTGGTGGGGAATTGCTGTGCACGGATAACTCTCAGCCACCTCCTTAGTTTCTTGTCAAAACAGAATAGCCCTGATATGATCCTAGCAAAAAGATGGAGGGATGTGTAGTGTTATTGCAGAGGCTTGTTGTTCTTTAATTCCCATCAATACAGCACCTAATGGATCCCTTTTTAGGGTCTAAGAGGATTGAAATCACTATCCATTGAATTAACTCAGGATTTGATGAACCATTTACAAAAATATTTCAGACATTGTTTGGAAAATGAGGATGCCTATTGGTGAGTATATTTACTTCATTAATTATTGTGACTGTAGTGATCACAGTCTGCTGTTGTGCACTATGAATCCTTGGGCTCCTGGATGCAGGAGGATTGCGAGTCCTCACTGCTTATCATATGTCAATGGTAAAGTACCAACTCCTTTATTGCATGGGTATGAGAAGGAGGAAGCTGTGATCAGGCTTATAGGACTAGCAGGTGTGACCGAGACGCATGATGAAAGATGAGGACTGAAAATTCAGGACTGATATCCTTTACAAAGATTTCTGTGCCTCAATGACAAATGAGTAAAAGAGACAAAAAGCTTGATTGAATGTATGAATCCTCTGTTTAACTTGATTACTGATTAATTATGTGAAATGGGTGAACTGAGTAAATGTCATGAATAAAACAATGAATTAAAGCTACCAGTAAAAATTAACCACTCAGATTGCAACAGGAATTTGGACATACATTTTCATCAGACTCTTTCAAGGGATTACGAATTCTGCAGTAATGTGGAATACTAAAATAATATGCTGATTAAATAAATTAAAGTACATAAAGGAGGATATATGATTAAACTAATGGGCTTATTAACTATTACCAGTTAACTTTAAACTAGATTGGTTAAAGGTTAAGACAAAATGACTCCTTTCTGGGCATGGGAAGGTTTTTACGGGATATTTGGGTTGACGAAATTGACTACTTTGATTAAATGACTGGGGACGAACAGAAATAATGGAGTCAGTGGTATTAATAGCTCCGGAGTTTAAAAGAAAAAGGTGGTTCAATATTAAGGCAAAAAAATTTACGACTGTGATAAGGATGTTTTCAAACGGGGAGGAGATAGCAGATCAAAAGGGGTTTTTGATGCTTAGAAAATAAGCCAAACTGATCTGATATCACCATAAATATAGAGTTATATATATAATTATATATATATATATATATATATATATATATATATATATATATATCATACACTGCTCAAAAAATAAAGAAAACACTCAAATAGCACATCCTAGATCTGAATGAATGAAATATTCTCATTGAATACTTTTTTCTGTACAAAGTTGAATGTGCTGACAACAAAATCACACAAAGGTTATCAATGGAAAAGGTGGTGCTTTCACACTCGTGGTAGCATGAGAGTGGCTAAGGTAGTGCAGGTCATCCAGGATGCGAGCTGTGGCAAGAAGGTTTGCTGTGTCTGTTAGCGTACCAGTGAACTGTCAGGCCAGTACACCAGGAGACGTGGAGGAGGCCGTAGGAGGGCAACAACCCAGCAGCAGGACCGCTACCTCCACCTTTGTGCAAGGAGGAACAGGAGGAGCACTGCCAGAGCCCTGCAAAATGACCTCCAGCAGGGCAGGCCACAAATGTGCATGTGTCTGCACAAACAGTTAGAAACCAACTCCGTGAGGATGGTATGACGGCCCGACGTCCACAAATGGCGGTTGTGCTCATAGCTCAATACAGTTCAGGATGTTTGGCCTTTGCCAGAGAACACCAGGATTGGCAAATTCGCCACTGGCGCCCTGTGCTCTTCACAGATGAAAGCAGGTTCACACTGAGCACATGTGACAGACGTGACAGAGTCTGGAGACACCATGGAGAGCGATCTGCCAAACTGGTCATGCTGAAGGATGTTGCAGGCAACAGTGGGTCATTAATGGTGTGGGGTGGCATTTCTTTGGAGGGCCCTTTGGAGGGTGGCATTTCTTTGGAGGGCGCTCCAAAGAAATGCAGGTTTGCATTTTTGCATTTACCCGTTCCCCACCCGTTCCCCAGACCTGAATCCGATTGAGCACATTTGGGACATCATGTCTCGCTCCATCCACCAACGTCACGTTGCACCACAGACTGTCCAGGAGTTGGCGGATGCTTTAGTCCAGGTCTGGGAGGAGATCCCTCAGAGACCATCCGCCGTGTTCATCCAGAGCATTCGCCAGGCGTTGTAGAGAGGTCCATACAGGCACGTGGAGGGCACACACAATACTGGACCTCATTTTGACTTGTTCTTAAGGACATTACAATCAAAGTTGGCAACACCTGTAGTGTGTTTTTCCACTTTAATTTTGTGTGTCACTTCCAAATCCCAGGCTGCATTAGTTTAAATTAAGATTTCGCATTGATGATTTTTGTGTGATTTGTTGTCAGCACATTCAACTTTGTACAGAACAAAGTATTCAATGAGAAACTTCATTCATTCAGATCTAGGATGTGTTTATTTGAGTGTTCCCTTTATTTTTTTTTGAGCAGTGTAATATATATATATATTTAGACCGCAAAAATTTATTAGTATGGTGTAGGGCCTCCTTTTTGGGCAATACAGCTTCAATTTGTCTTGGAATGACATATACCAATCCTCCACAGTGGTCAGAGGGATTTTAAACCATTCTTCTTCTTCTTGCAGGGTAGTGGCCAGGTCACTACATGATACTGGTGGGGAAAACTGTTCCTGACCCGCTCCTACCAAAAACACCCCAAAGTGGGCTCAATAATATTTAGATCTGGTGACTGTGCAGGCCATGGGAGATGTTCAACTTCACTTTCATGTTCATCAAACTTTCACCAATCTTGCTGTGTGTATTGGTGGGCATTGTCATCCTGATACACGGTCACCGCCTTCTAGATACAATTTTGAACCATTGGAATGCACATGGTCCTCAGAATGGTTCGGTAGTCCTTGGCAGTGACGTCGTCCATCTAGCACAAGTATTGGGCCAAGGGAATGCCATGATATGGCAGCCCAAACCATCACTGATCCACCCCATGCTTCACTCTGGGGCATGCAACAGTCTGGGTGGTACACTTCTTTGGGGCTTCTCCAAACTCTAACTCTCGCGGATGTGGGGAAATCAGTAAAGTTGGACTCATCAGACAACAATAAATGTTTCACATTGTCCACAGCCTAAGATTTGCGCTCCTTGCACCATTGAAACCGATGTTTGGCATTGGCATGAGTGACCAAAGGTTTGGCTATAGCAGCCCGGCCGTGTATATTGACCCTGTGGAGCTCCCGACGGACAGTTTCTGGTGAAAACAGGAGAGTTGAGGTGCACATTTAATTCTGCCGTGATTTGGGCAGCCGTGGTTTTATGTTTTTTTGGATTAATCCTGGGTTAGCATCCGAACATCCCTTTCAGACAGCTTCCTCTTGCGATCCACAGTTAATCCTGTTGGATGTGGTTCGTCCTTCCTTGGTGGTATGCTGACATTACCCTGGATGCCGTGGCTCTTGATACATCACAAAGACTTGCTGTCTTGGTCACAGATGCGCCAGCAAGAGGTGCACCAACAATTTGTCCTCTTTTGAACTCTGGTATGTCACCCATAATGTTGTGTGGATTTCAATATTTTGAGCAAAACTGTGCTCTTACCCTGCTAATTGAGCCTTCACACTCTGCTCTTACTGGTGGAATGTGCAATCAATGAAGACTGGCTACCAGGCTGGTCCAATTTAGCCATGAAACCTCCCACACTAAATTGACAGGTGTTTCAGTTTCATTGTCCAACCCCTGTATGTGTGTGTGTGTGTGTGTGTGTACTGCAGAGTAAACAGAGCTGAACGGAAGAACGGCGATGAGGATTAGGTTAGATTATGTTAAAATTTGTAAATAATACAAATTCAAAATGAATGAAAGGTGTTATGTCAAATGAAATATGTTATAACTTAATTTGTTAAGTTATAACAAATTAAACTGCCTTGAACTACCACCTTAACATGGTGGAGGGGTTTGAGTGCTCAAATGATCCTAGAGGCTATGTTGTCTGGGGCTTAAATGCCCCTGGTAGGGTCTCCCATGGCAAACAGGCTCTAGGTGATGGGTCAGACAAAGAGCAGTTCAAGAATCCTTCATGAGGACTAGAATATTGAGGCACGTGACGTTGCCCGGTACGGCGGAGCCGGGGTCCCACCCTGGAGCCAGGCCTGGGGTCGGGACTTACCGGAGAGCACCTGGTGGCCGGGTTGCTCCTCGCGGGACCCGGCCGGGCCAAGCCCGAACGAGCGACGCGAGGCCATCCCCCAGTGGGCCCACCACCTGCAGGGGGAACCGTGAGGGACCGGTGCAAAGAGGATTGGGTGGCGGACGAAGGTGGAGACCTCGGCGGCCCGATCCCCGGATGCTTAGGCTGGCTCTAGGGACGTGGAATGTTTTTCTGTGTATGTAGACTTTTGTTAATGAAGGTAGATTATATATATCGGAGTGAGCCCTCAAAGCTGGAAGTGTTTAGATAGGCCAGATATGAACAAATTGTTTTTCATTATTTATGTGTTAACCGCTTTTCACAGGAAACAATGTGATATAAGGTAGTTTTTCCAATATGGTCAAAGGATAAATGACTACTGTAAATGACCACAAATTTCTTTTGTCATATGGGGCTAATGTTTTTCTAAATCATAATTTTCAGGAAGGTATGCTGTTACAAGCCCAACATGCAGCTTAATGGGCTCAGTAGAGCTGGTGAGAATGTGTTTTTCTAACTTTGATTGCTTTAATTATGCCACTATGTGGCTTATTTAATGATAATAGTAGTAGGTGCTAATTAATCACAACTTGACTTAATCTAACCAGTAGCTGCATGTAATTCTGTTTATTAGAAGACAGATAGATACTCCTGCCAGAGGACGTGTCAGGATGGGTGTCGGTCTGAGGGGAACGAAGGTGGATGAAGACGATCAACGGTTGGGGTCTTCATTAACTGATTCATTCCATGTTAGACAGAATTGTCAGCTGTGCTTCGAGGCTGTTGTCCTTTCTTTCTTTTCTCCTTATCATGCACAAATAGGTTTTATGGGGTTAAATTTAAATTGGGGTTAAATTGCATCACCTGTTGCTTAGACACCACCGGGAGTCTACCAGAGTCTATTTTTGCCGAATTATAAATAAATCATAGCGCACCAACAGGAAACAGAACGAGCACATCAGGATTTTCAAAATAAATCACTACAGCGTGCTAGATCTCGCTGTATCAACAAATACACGCATATATTTACATATGGAGTAAAGACGAAAATTCAATCTGAGAGACTCACCCCTCCTCCAGCTTCACCCAATGGCTTCTCCATGCGTCTCCGCGCCAACCAATCGGCTTCAAGTCTGCAATAATCCTCAGCCAATGATCCTTCAAGGCTCCGCATTTAAAGTCTCCCATTCATGGATCTCCCAGCTGTCAGTCGAGCTTCGATTCTCCTTCTAAGCATCAACGAGATACTCCTGCCTGTAACCCAGCTCCTGCTACCACTTCACCCTGTTGTCCCCGGCAGCAGCTTCCCTTTTGAGCGATCATCCGGCACCCCAGGCTTCCTCGTCTTCTTCTACTCCGGTTCTCCCTCAATCATCCCTGCTTCGTTCATTCTGTTCATGGACTCTCTCCAGCGCTCAAAGTATCATCCATTACTCAGCTTCTTCAGAAGTTCGCTTCCATCTCTGCCACGTCAGGACTTCCTGGTCTCCGCTCTGCCGACGCTCAACCGTGTCATTTCCATCGCAACGCTCATCTTAGCTCGTCTCCAAAGGTGGGATGTATCACTCCATTCTCTTTTCTCAACTCTTCCTCATTCATATGCAATTCAAGTCACTGCGTTTCCACTCCTCTTTCACATTCAGGTACATCATATACTCCCACGCATTCTATGATCTCACTCAGGCTCTGCTCCAAATCTTTCAAGAGCGGCTCATTAATCTGGTTTCTCTCATTGTTACCATCTCCTGTGGTCGACCACTGTGTCACTTCCCCTCATGGGCGTACTGCTAAGTTTGGATCATCTCATCTCCGATTCTAACAATCTCCGTTTTGGCGAGCTCATGCCGTCTTTAAGCATTTCAGGCATCTTATGCTCCTAACCCTAAATAAGGTCGATCTCATCAGTCCTCGTCATCGACATTCACTTCAAACATGGCTTCCCAATTTTTATTATATCACATTCCTTCTCTGTCAAGCGGCATCCTCTTGCAAGCAATCAGGAGTCTGCTAAACCATTCATTCTCATCAATGAAGTCATATCATGACGCATATATGAGCATTTTCTACCAACCTTGTTCCCTTATCATCCAGGCGCTAAGGATCATTTACTGTTTCAATACTTCATAATGATCCATTCCCGTTCTTATTTGTGGTGCACACTTTCTCTCGGCAGATCAAGTCGGCGCTGCTGTTCAGCTGAGTGAATCGATTTTCAGCACCTTTCTGAACTAGTGTTTTCACATACAAGCATTAAATGCATTATTGCCGCAGCAGAATATCCACTTATGAACATTTCATGTCAGTCAATATCACGGACGTAGCGCTTACCTCCATCGTTTCAAGGCAGGCCTGTCATGTTCCAGGTTATTAATTCAGCCTGATGCTTGTCTCGTTCTAATTTCCAGGTATTTTGCCTTCTCTGTTCATCAGCTACTTTGACCCTTCTCCGATTATTCCTCTCTCCGTCGCTATCAATTTCACATCGTTGTATCTCAGGTCCAGCTCCTTCCACTTCAAAACCCATTTCTTCGCCCGGCAAACCTTTGTAAATTTTGCCCTCCCTTTATTCACCATCGTACCCGCTTCTCATTTAGTCAGTTCTAGTTTATTATCTCAGTGTTTTGACATTGTCGTTTTAAGCTCCCCTACATTTGCAGCCTATTACCAGGGATCAATTATCAAAGATCATCTTTCTGAGCCCACACCTAGCTCTTCTCTCTTCATGCCATTTAACTTCTTCTCAAGTCATTTCAAATCATTGCATTTCACAGCCTGACTCCAGGCTGTGGGAGTCTTCTTACGATTCTTCGCTCCAATCGTTTTTTTTTTACTTATCCTGAATCTCTTTTCTCCAGCGCCTTCCTCCTTGCCTTTATGGCTTACTTAGACTAAGTAATTTACTATTCCTTCTAATTCACTCACACCAGCTAGAGATTCAGCTTTCAGACCTCAAGTTCTATTCAGTCCCTTTCAACTTGTCCTCAATCACATTTAAGGTGAAGGTAGATGTTTCATTTTTTCATAGTTCGCCTCATGGCTGTTTTTCTCCTTCCCAAGCCATGTTCACTTTTATTCTCTAACGTTACATATCAGCTCACCCTCCAAGCCTCTTTTCTTTCTTCAGGAGGAGTTCCCATGATCGCCTCCTGGTTTCTCAATTTGTGGGGCAATTTAGTTCTATGCAACCTTTCCCCTAGTCAGTTCTCAGGTCACTCATTCAGAATTGGGGCAGCCACTTCAACAGCTGCCCAAGGAGTTTCCACAGCTTCCCTACAACAACTCAGCCGCTGGTCGACTTCAGCATTCTTTGCATATGTCCGCCTAAACTTCCATCTGTGCTCTGCTCAACGATCTATCAGCTCTTAGCTGAGCTTTTGCTTAAACAAATGACGGTTGGCCTTTTTAGTTTTAACTTATCCTTGCTTCCTCTACTTGTTCGTCAGGCACGACCAAGTTTTTCGCTCTGTCCGCATAGTCAAGTTTACCAAGATTCCATCCTTCTGCTCGTCAGCTATCACTTATTTTCTCCCTTCGCTTGTTGGGCTCGCCCACATTCGCATTCACCAGGCTTAGTCAGGTTTATCATGTCCCATCCACGCCTCATCAGGCGCATCCCAGCCTAAGCATTTATTCCATTCCCTCTCCAGCCAGTCTGCTTCATCTTTCTCATTCACTCGTTAGGCTTAGCTTAGCTTACTCAACACTGTTATAATTCCTTTCTCATGACTTTGGCCAGATTTATGTCCTTCCCCTTCTTCGCCTGCTAGGCTCTTATCATTTCCTCCCCACCCTCGTCCTACATCCATATCACTTTTACTTTTTTTATCTCCAGGACGTTCAAGCCCCCTACGGGTTTCAGATTAAGTGTTTTACTTTCGTTCCACCTAAATATTTAGTCTTCTCTGACTTTAGTTCTACCCTGATATTTCAAACCTCATCTCCATATGCCAACGCAAGTCTACGTTTCATCTTAAGTTTTTGCTTCGATGACCCATTCAGCTAATTTCAAGCCATGATCAAATTCGCATTCAAACATTTCATTCTTCTCTTTCACACTCCGTAAGAGCCCTTCGTCTGCCTCCTGTTTTCTCACATTTTAGACAGACTCTAATTCAATGAAACCTGGCCCGGTCAATTTTCTGGCCATTCACTTAAAATTGGGGCTGCATTACTGCATCTACCCAACAAATCTCTACAGATTCCTTTCCACACCAGGTTCGGATCTTATTCATCATATGTTCAGACTTCCTTTCGTTTTCAGCTCAACAGTCTCTCAGTTCCTAAGTAGGATTTCATGCAATAACTGGTGATGGATGGCCTATTAATCGTTTTTATCTTCTCAGGTATGATTTATCTAATTCATTATCTGTTTCCTTAGGTTTTGTCAGCATCTTCAGCCCCTTTCATCTATCCTCTTACCTCCTCGTCATCTTTTCATTCTCCTCCCAGCAGGTACAACCTCTTGGAAATGGTCTTATTCATTTCAAACAGCTCATCTTTCACACGCTCACGCACCACTACATGCTTTGAAGCTCTCACTACACGCAAGCTTCGCAAGAGAGAGCCTACGAGGCGCACTCTCCAGCATTCATTCATCATTTTCATGTTTCTTTTATTTATTTTGGGTCTCTCTCCTACTCACCTACGGGGCTCATGATCCATTCCTATGCCTAACGCGGGCTCACCAAGTGCATCCATTCATCATTTTCATGCCTTAGTGGCCCACTACATACATACCTACGGGGCTCATGTTCCATTCCTATGCCTAACGCGGGCTCACCACGTTGCATCCATTCATCATTTTCATGCCTTCGTGGCCCACTACATACATACCTACGGGGCTCATGTTCCATTCCTATGCCTAACGCGGGCTCACCACGTGCATCCATTCATCATTTTCATGCCTTCGTGGCCCACTACATACATACCTACGGGGCTCATGTTCCATTCCTATGCCTAACGCGGGCTCACCACGTTGCATCCATTCATCATTTTCATGTTTCTTTTATTTATTTTGGGTCTCTCTCCTACTCACCTACGGGGCTCATGATCCATTCCTATGCCTAACGCGGGCTCACCAAGTGCATCCATTCATCATTTTCATGCCTTAGTGGCCCACTACATACATACCTACGGGGCTCATGTTCCATTCCTATGCCTAACGCGGGCTCACCACGTTGCATCCATTCATCATTTTCATGCCTTCGTGGCCCACTACATACATACCTACGGGGCTCATGTTCCATTCCTATGCCTAACGCGGGCTCACCACGTGCATCCATTCATCATTTTCATGCCTTCGTGGCCCCCTACATACATACCTACGGGGCTCATGTTCCATTCCTATGCCTAACGCGGGCTCACCACGTGCATCCATTCATCATTTTCATGCCTTCGTGGCCCACTACATACATACCTACGGGGCTCATGTTCCATTCCTATGCCTAACGCGGGCTCACCACGTGCATCCATTCATCATTTTCATGCCTTCGTGGCCCACTACATAGATACCTACGGGCTCATGTTCCAATCCTATGCCTAACGCGGGCTCACTCACGTGCATCCATTCATCATTTTCATGCCTTCGTGGCTCCTTACATTCATGCCTACGCTGCTCTTACTTTATCTAACTCGTTTCTCTCGCTCATCATTCTACATCTACTTCATAGCCTGGTATCTCCGGCATTTTACTTTTCCTCTCCTGCTGACATCTTTTAACCATTCTATTACATTTCAGCCTCGGTTTGGCCTCTGCCTTTTTGGGGGAAAACAATTCTAATTCTAATCCTAAGACGTTCATCAGTTTGTGCATTATCAGCATTCATGTCTTCCTCTGGGGTCTGAGCGCCAAACAAATAAACATCCATTGTGTAACTTCTCTAATCGCATTTTGTGTTTCTTATTGTCAGTCTCTACAGGATTGAAATGGAGTAAAGACGAAAATTCAATCTGAGAGACTCACCCCTCCTCCAGCTTCACCCAATGGCTTCTCCGTGCGTCTCCACGCCAACCAATCGCCTCCATCGGATTCTCAGTTCCATTACCATCCTCCTCTCCATCACTAGTACCAGATCCGGGGGGGAAGACAATTCTAATTCTAATCCTAAAACAGTTCATCAGTTCATGCATTATCAGCATTCATGTCTTCCTCTGGGGTCTGAGCGGCAAACAAATAAACATCCATTGTGTAACTTCTCTAATCGCATTTTGTGTTTGTTATTGTCAGTCTCTACAGGATTGAAATGTGTATATATTAGCAGTTGTTTACATTAGATAAATTAAATGCACCAAAGTAAGCAACAAATGTAGCTTCGCTCCACTCAGTGTACTCACCCTTAGTTGAACAAAACAGGAAAATATCTGGATGCATAAAACGAAAGGTGACGCAGTTTTAACTGGTTTAACTTCCACAGAATGAGTTGTTTTGGACTTGCTACCGCATTTCTCGCTGGCTTTTATTGCGCAATCTGCATATGCTTCTTGGATCTCCTGCGGGCTTCGCAGCGGACCTGAGCGGTGCAGATGTAAATCAGAAGGGCATAGAAGTTTGTGGCCATACCGGAGCGGAGCAGATATGGCAATGAGTAAAACAACCAACGGCGAAACTGAGAGTCATGGAGCATTTTGAGTTGATCATGGACGCGTGATCGCCCCCCCTCGTTTTTCTTCAGACCTGACCCATCCTCAACCAGTGGAAAGAAGAAATCAACATCAAAGTAATTTCGTTCTTTTTTCTATATTAAATTGGATAGGTGCATTTAGCAGTCTGAGCAGGATGAGGCATATTTAAGGTGGTTTTGAATCACCAGTAGTTAATCCAGGGTATCAACTTGTTGCATACAATACTGATTGAAGTGTTTTATACTGAGCTGTGTTTTGATTTGCTATGCAAGTGTGATGAATCGTGCGTGTTCATATTTTGTCTGGCTGATCCCAAATCAGCCAGGAGTTAGAAGTTGGACTTTTAAAAGTTTTTTATTCAAAGCAACTGCGGTCTGGGCTTTTGTCCCCGTTTTATTACTGGAGTTTTTCCACCGAGTTCCCGCCCCAGAGTTTTAGGAGTCTTTGTTCGAGATTTGGGGTAATCAGCTGCTAGTGGCTAAGGGCACTGCCCCACCGTTTACTAGCTGGTTGCTGCAATCGAGACATCAGCACGCCAGGAGGGCTTCTCTTTCCATTTAACCCAAATTGCACATTTTGTCCGTAAAACAGCTGGTTTGATCTCCATAGACACTCAATGCGCATATATATTTATTTTATTATTATTGTTAGGTAGTCATTTTTATCCCCTTTGGGTAGAATAGTGCTTGTTAGTTAGGTGAAGGTTTTTTGGACCAGAATAATGGTATATCAAAATTATATGGCTTCAATAAATCTTCATATATATAATTAAGAGAAGCATTCGTATTTATTTCGTGCAAGAGTAATTTATCTGTCAAAACAAGGTCGAAGTTCCCCCACCTTCGGTAAACCGGTTGAATAAACAGTGTAATTTTGTGGTTCTGGTTCATAATTTAACAATGATTAATGATGAGGATTGAGCAAAAGCTGGAGTCTTACTGTTGTCGAGTCATGGAGTTTTCCAGGAGAAAGGTGAGTATACCCACAGAGGCTGAGGTTGAATGGACGTGGTGTGTGGTGTGGATTGTTCATTATGTTTTTGTTTCTTGCTCCAGGGAAAAATGGAGAAGATGGTGGAGAATTGGAGGAAGGACAGGCAAGTGAGTAACAATGGAGATGTGAGGAGAGGTCCAGGCAGCGGATCCAGGGAAGAGCAGCTAGAGAAGCAGTGAGGAGATTCTTCAGAGGTGAGTTTTCCAGAGAGAATGCATATGTGACCTCTTTGTTTACACATTCATGTGCACACGTCTTCTGACCCTCTTTGTGTCGAAGTCGGCCCAACCACTTTGTGCTCACCCTGAGAAAATTAGTCATTTTCCAGTTCATTGTCGGTATGGTAGTGTGGCAACTGAGTGACAGGTTGAAATCTTTAGATAATTTAAATCAAATTCCAACAATGCCATCTTGGGAATTTTACGCAAGGAATTATTCATCTAGTTTTTACTTTAAGTTTTAATGTATTCAAAAACCTCTAAAAGGCTTTCAGGTTTGTTAAACACTCATTTAAAAAAAGTAAAGCAGCTGCGATTTACCATTGGGGAGGCAAAAAAAAAGTGTGTGGACATCCCCGCTGTCACCAGATCACCTGTGTAGTATACCAATGTTCACCCAGGGGAAGAAACTGTGGAAATATAAAGGTCTTATTATTAGTAGTGTGGAAATATAACTGCCTTATTATTAGTAGCTAAAACTAAAATATATTTGGGACTTTGCTGCTTATAGATTGATTATTATTAGGGGTTTTTAGCTATGCTTTTGAGAGTTAGAAAAATCCTTAAACAGTAGCTTCTAGTGTGATCACACAATGAGTGTTTATTATTCAAGGTTAAAGCTTGCAGGTGTCTCCTGTCTGTATCATGAGAGGCCGGTAGTGTTGGGGAGGCATCGTACTCCTCTCAGTGCTAACCGAAACTCTGATATTCCATCCCGAAACTTCCTGAAGTCATGTGGGAAACAATTCTTGATTAAATGATGAAAAGTATCTCTGTTTCTTTGATGCTGTTGCTGGGGAGACATCCACAGATAGAATGATTGTGTATGTGACTGGAAAAAAGATGCTGCACAACAACATGGGGTATAAAACGGGATGGAACGCAACCTTGGTCAGACCACACACACGGGTTTCCAAGGTATAGCAGTGTAAGTGTGACGTCTACCTCTCTAAATTCAGATTGGTTTAATAAACTTGTGGAAACTACAACTGATCTCTGACTGAGGATTGTCCTTTGGGGTGCAGAATAAAACGAGTCGATGAGAGGTGAGGAGTAATGTAGGAGCTAACGGATGGCCAGTAAAGTTTTCCTACCTCGACAGTTTGGTGTCGTGACCTGGATTTGGCACTATCTAAAGGATAATTAATTGACTACGAGGCGGACGTCGTTCTACAACACCACAGGGTCGACCCAAAACAAAAGGTAAGGAGATCTATATTTATTCTCCTTTTGCCTGCTAATAGTGTAGGTGGTGTTGTGGAGTAGGTATCTGTTTTCTCTTAAATTTACAGTCTTGATCAGTTTTGGGTAAAATATTTATTCGTTGAAATAATGTATTACGGTAAAGAAATGATATATTGAGTTAAAATATTTGTTGATTGACACAAGATAAATTTTAGCCAAGATACTTGAATGTTGACGCTTTTTTGGGATAAAAGTTTAGCCGAGATACTTGAATGTTGAGGCTTTAACATACTTTTCACCGAAGATACTTGAATGGTGACGGTGTTGAAGTAAATAAGTTCCGGATTTGGAAATCCAAACTCAGTCCTGACGAAGACTGTGGTATTTAGGCTGGGGTTAGTAAGAGCCTCCCCGAGGGACTGAGGAGGCTAAGTGGCAAGGGATAGGACCCTGAGACCCTGAATTGGCAGGTGAGGGAAGGCAGTTGAGATACTTAAATGGTGAAACTGTAAGAACAAAATTAAGTAAAAGGAATTCCAGGGAGTCAACGGGGGGTTGATTCCTAGGTGTCAAATCGGGTTTAGCATCACAGCGGTTGGACCAGGAGAGATTGAAAAATTCCAGTTGAGTGGATGGGTTAAAGGCCCTCCGCGCGCGCAAGCTATATATCCTGTTGTATTTGTATTTGTTGTTTTTGTATTTGTCTAACTGGATTTACTGTGCATATGAGTAAGAAGAGAATAAAAATGAGTGGCTGCGAATGGCTGTGAATGGCTGCACTTGAGTGTGAGTGATTATAAAAGCGGTGATTTTACTATAAACTGTACTACCATAGTATAATGCACTTGAGTATGAGTGATTGTATAAGCGGTGATTTTATTATAAACTGTACTACCACACCATAATGCATAAGAGGTGAAGTGATTGTAGAAGCTGTGATTATATTATAAATTGTACTGCCATAGACACAAGGCACAAGAGATGAAGTGATTGTAGAAGCTGTGATAATATTATGAACTGCATTGCCATAGGTTGTGACAAAAAAAGACACACGTTGAGCAAGATGGAAGGAGAAATAGATGGGGAAAAGAGTGAGAATGGATGGGGAACAGGTCCCTGGATGCCGTTGTCAGATCAGGTAACTGTGTTGGCAGAATTTATGGAAAAACATGAGAAAAAGTCAAAGAAGGAAGTTCAGAAAACTATAGAAAAGATCAAGGAAGTGATTGTTGAAGGAAATGGAGGAATGGATGACAGGGAACCGTTAGGTAGATGGTTGAACCGAGAATATAAGAGGCATCTGAAGGTAAAGAAAGTTGGTTGATTAAGGCTGATGAGAAAGGACGACTTGGTGGAATAAATATGTCCCTTTTTCATTAGGAGATGTACAGGCATTAGTGGATAAGTTGCCACCTATTGCAGGATGTGGACGTGCCTGGTTACAGGAATTAGATACATTGACTAAAGGCATGACACTGGCCTTATGTGACTTTAGAGCAATTTTGGGACGATCTGTGCGTCCCTCAGTTGCTAGGGAAATAGAACAAAATGCTGATTGCAGTAATGACCCTGGCAGTAAATGGAGTTTTGTTTCAGAAAAAAGGGGGAGAGAGGAGAGTGCTGATTTACATTTCAGTAATGATGGATAACATGGAACAATGCCACCCACAATGCACACAACATGCAGCAGGGTTGGCAAAATTAATTCAAAAAACAGCTCACTTAGTGATGGGACACCCTCTGAATGTTTTAACAGCTCATAGTGTGGTGGCATATGTGAACTCTCAAAGTTTTACCATGACAGCTCTGAGACAACACAGGCTCAGCAAAATCTTGGAGGCACTCAATATTACCTACAGTCACGAGGGAATCAACATGGCGGATGGGATAACACAGGGGGAACCACATCAATGTGAGGAGCTGGTTTGCAGGACAGAAAAGGTAAGACCAGACTTAGAAGCCAGCCCCCTTGAGGGACCACAGGTGAGACAGCTGTTCACAGATGGTTGCTGTTTTCGGCATGATGCAGAAGGGCTGAAGGCTGCTTATGCTGTGGTAAAACAGACAGAATCAGGACTGGTAACAGTGGAAGCAAAAAGGTTGGAAGGACCCCAATCAGCACAGAGAGCAGAAGGTATGGCAGTAATAGCTGCACTCAGACTGACGGAGGGGCAGGAAGTGAATGTGTACACAGACTCAGCTTACTCAGCAGGAGCCGTTCATGTGGAACTCTGTCAGTGGTTGAGCAGGATTTTTGACAGCTGGAGGAAAACCTATAAAACATGAAGCAGAAATGAAAGAGCTAGCAGAAGCCTTGTTGTTACCAGCAAAAGTAGCAGTGATTAAATGTAAAGGACATGACAGCAGTGATTCAGAAGTAGCAAGAGGATATCGGGCTGCTGACCATTCTGCCAAGATAACTGCAGGTTATATTGCTCAGATGATGATGGTGGCTGAAGAGGAGGAAGTGAGAGAACAGTTTACCTTAGAGAGAGTAGTGGAGCTGCAAAGCAGAGCAGCCCCTGAGGAGAAGAACATGTGGAGGATAAGAGGAGCAACAGAGCAGTCAGGATGTTGGAGAGGACTAGATGGTAGGATGGTGTTCCCTGCTGGACTTAAACAGGAACTTTTTTCTGAGGCACATGGAGTAGGAGACATTGGAATTAAACAGATGCTGGAGAATCTGAAGGAGTGGTGGCATCATTTTATGACACACATGGTGAAACACTTTGTTAAATGCTGTACAGTGTGTAGGCAATTTAACCCAAAGAAAACTTTGACACCGTTGCAGGGAAAATTTCCTTTAATCACAAGACCAGGAAAGGAAATAATTAGACATGGTGCAGTCAGTAAAACGTTTCAGATATCTGCTTGTGTGTGTGGATGCTTTCACAGGATGGCCAAAAGCATGGCCAGCGAAAAAGGAAGATAGTAAAACTGTGGTTAAATGTCTCATTAACCATTACATTCCCACGGGTTTCCTGAAAAGACAAGGACTGACAATGGAACCCATTTTAAGAACCAGGAGCTGCAACAGGTGGAGTCCAGTTTGGGGCTGAAACACAGGTTTGGCACAGTGTATCACCCTCAGTCCCAAGGAAAAGTTGAAAGAATGAATCAAAACCTGAAAAACAAATTGGCTAAAATCTGTGCACAGACCAAATTATCATGTCAATCAGGTGTTCAGTGAACTCAACCACAGGATACACTCCATACGAGCTGGAAACCGGGACCACGAGGAGCAGTTCTGACATCTACAGGTGATATACAGAATCTGTCACACAAAGACTACAGACTGTGGTGGAAACCTACAACAAGGTTCTGGGATCTGAGAGATCTACAGGAGAGCCAACAACACCCCAGGTCAAGTGGGTGTGGTTGAGAGTCATCAAGCGAATGTGGGCGGAGCCTAGGTTCACAGGACCATACCAGGTGGCCGAAAGGACATCCCACGCAGTGAGGCTGAAGGGCAAAGGAGACATGTGGTTTCATTGGAGCCAGTGCTTCGAGGCACCAGGGAGACCCCTGCAGGAGATTGGAGGAAACACAGCTTCATCACAAGGGGCAGAATAATCCCCTGAGCTGTGTCAGACAACTAGGCAGTCTACCTTAGTTGTTGAAGAAAGAAGACCAACAGACACCAGCGCACAAGATGTCACCTGTATAAGGGACCAACGATCAGCGAGACTGCGCCACCCAGAGGACGAAAGGACGAGAGAAGACAAGAAAAAAAAAAGAAATAGAATGAAATAAAATAAAATTTTCAATTTATGCTTTTTACTTAGCAAAAGTTATATTTTATATGTTTTTGCATATATACATCTATTGTTGTGCTTACTGTTCAGGGGCCATAAGGATTGTAGTGACTGAACCCAGACATTGTTTTTAATTAAGAAACACACTTAATAATAGGACGAAGACATCCTCCACTTAGAAGGGGTCAAGACATCCCTGCTCAGGATCAGAAGGTTTTAAGCACACTGAGACTACAGAAACAGTAAATGCAATAGTCCTCAGGCAAAAGGTGAGGCAGAGGCAGCAGGGCCTAAAGAATAGTTAATGTAAAAGAATCCTTCTGTCCCCTCTGGAGTAAGAGGTGTATATTAGAGGCTGACATTTTTTCGAGAATCCCACAGGTCACGGGATTCCCATGGGAATCCCGCGGGACGGGAGACAGCATTAGTAAAGATCACGTGATTGGGACGGTACAGGATAAAAAATGAACAGGAGCAGACGGGAGCGGGAGCTAACCAATAGGAGGGAAAATAAACTAGGATCAATTGTTTTTGGAAATGTAAAACGGAGACTTTGTTATAAACTTTAAGAAAACAAAAACTTGGATCAACGCCGCCATTGAGTAGTTTTTTCCAAGAAGCCTATACTATAATGCAAGTTAAACGAACTACACGACCCACAAGCCAACAGTGCTTCTGATCGATGTTTTCCACCTGCGTTCAGAATGGAGGGAGCAAACGCAGGTGGAGAAGTGGACGTGGTAAAATTGGATTTGCAACGTAAAGTCAGAAGTAAGGACTTATCTATTCAACTCATAGAGCTGACAGGAAAGTCACAAATATTACCGAAGTTCAGGAGAGTTGAATGCAGCGGTGTTAACACGCAGTATGCTGCTTGTTTAGTCGTAATCAAGTACTCCAGTGATTAAGGGACACTTGTAACGCAAATTCTGGATTGAATCAGCCCTGCATCTCTTCATTCGTCAAACGAAAAGTACCATCACGTGTCAAGTCTCATCTGACCAACAAAATTGCTCGCATGTGCACTAAAGATTTAAGAGCCTTTGCCACAGTAGAGGGGAAAGGTACGGAGCCCACGAGCCCGGGACATGGGGGATTTTTTTTTTTTTCGCGTCCCCAAGCAATACTTTTGCGTTTGCTCGCAAAAGTTGTTAATCACCTTGAGAAAGCTGTGCATTTTGGAACAGCAGAACCTTTGACAAACTGCTCACAAAACATACAGCACTGATATGGCATTTATATGGTTTATTTGTCATATGCAGGTTAACACACAGTCAACAATGCGATTAAATGCTTAGGATAATAAGAACCGTTCAAATCACTATAAAAACAAAAGTGGTGTGCAGAAAAAGTACACATCATGCAGCAGTAATAAGCATATAAAGTGTCACAGATGTGGTTTCGTGCAGTATTATTGTCCAGAGTTCAGTAGTTTGACAGCATGTGGATAATAACTGTCTTGAAGTGTGATTGAAGATTCTTTTATTTACGGCAGATTCCAAAATAAAACTCAATAAATCTCAAAAACGGGTCTCCCACAAAGTATTGCGAGATAACGCAAAGACCATTGCGTGAGAACGCAAAAAGTATTGCGTGGGAACGCAAAAGTTTTGAGAGCGAACGCAAAAGTATTGCGTTGGGACGCAAAAGAAGAAATTTCCAAATTCCAATGTAATCCAATAGAGGTGTTTGGGGGCTGACAAAGATCAACCATATTCAGTTTGGAGTGAATCGGACCTTCCATTTGAAAGCTAGTCATTTGTTTGTTAGTTACCAAATATCAAATTCCTCGGTCAAAGCATGGCTTGGGGCTGTCTTTTTTAATTTTCTAGGGGACGCTGTGGACAAATTAGGCCACGCCCACCAAATATGTCACCAGATCTCTGTTGGGGACTGGACTAGGATCAATCACATTGAATTTGGTGCAGATCAGATGATGTATGTGGAAATTAGAGCCAAAAAAAATGAGAGCCATGAAAAGTTACAGTGCTTCAAACGAAGTTAGACCCACTAGTTATCTGTCTTCTGACACACTTTCAAGTTGATTGGGTCAAGAGGGTCAGAGAGGCACCTTTCCAAGTCAAAAAAGTGACTTCCTGTTCTCAGGGGGCGTGGCTTTGATGATGTCACGTATGACCCCATACGATCGTCGGGAACCCGAAGGTCCTCCTCCATGCCAACTTTGGTGTGATTTGGCGTTTTTTTGGGAAAGTTATTGCATTTTTTCACGCCAAGTTCGTGCCCCAGACACGCCCCCTAAACATGGCCAAAAACTCACGATTTTGATAACTTTTAATCCCCCATGCCTTTACTGCATATTGACCAAATATGAAACCGATAGCTCAAAATTCCTAGGAGGAGTTCTTTAAAGTTCGAGGTGAGTGAAAGTGAAAAACGGCCAAAAATTGGCCTTTGACCCAAAATGGCCGACTTCCTGTGCGTTTTAGGGCATACCCATAATGTACTTTTTTTCATGATTTAGAGAGATCTAGCTATGTACCAAATTTCAGATCTCTATGACTTACGGTTCGGCCTATCTCACTTTAGGGGGCGCTGTAGAGCCGTTTGGCCACGCCCACTGACAACTACATTACAGAACAAGAATTTCACGCGGGAGACAATTTTGGGTAAAATCTGGTGAGTTTTTGCTCGGGCCTAATAAATGAGTAAAATACAATGATGTACATTTTGTTTATTCAGCTAAGATAGGCTTGTATGTTAGACCCAATCCCAACCAAATTATTTAAGGAAGTGTTCCCTCTGATTACCAGCCCCACTTTAGATATGATTAATTTATCTTTAGTAAATGGGTATGTACCACAAGCTTTTAAGGTAGCTGTAATTAAACCTTTGCTTAAGAAACCTTCGCTTGATCGAGATGACTTAATAAATTACAGACCGATATCCAATCTTCCATTCTTATCTAAAATTCTAGAGAAAATAGTTGCTAATCAAATATGTGAGCATTTACACAGCAATGACCTGTTTGAAGAGTTTCAGTCAGGTTTCAGAGCTCATCATAGCACTGAAACAGCTCTGCTGAAAGTCACTAATGATATTCTTATGGCCTCAGATAATGGACTTGTGTCTGTACTTGTCCTCTTAGATCTCAGTGCTGCATTTGATACAGTCGATCATAATATTCTCTTAGAAAGGCTGGAATATGCTGTAGGGATCAGGGGAACAGCGCTAGGCTGGTTTAAATCTTATTTGTCTGACAGATTCCAGTTTGTTCATGTAAATGATAAATCATCTTTAAACTCCAGGGTTAATTGTGGAGTACCACAGGGTTCAGTACTTGGGCCAATTCTCTTTACTATATATATGCTTCCAATAGGTAAAATTATCAGGCAGCATAGAATAAATTTTCACTGTTATGCTGATGACACTCAGCTTTACTTATCCATAAATCCTGATGAGCCCAACCAGTTAGATAGACTACAAGCATGTCTTGAAGACATAAAAACTTGGATGACTTTAAATTTTCTGCTTCTAAATTCAGACAAGACAGAAGTTGTCGTCTTTGGACCGGAGTCTTTAAAAATTAAACTGCTTAGTCAATCACCTAACCTGGATGGCATTAAATTGACCTCCGATAATAAAGTAAAAATCCTTGGTGTTATTTTTGACCAGGACATGTCATTTAAATCCCATATTAAACAGTTTTCTGGGATTTCCTTTTATCATCTCTGGAACATTGCCAAAATTAGAAATATCCTGTCCAGGATTGATGCTGAAAAACTAGTCCATGCATTTGTTACTTCAATGCTTCACTATTGTAATTCTTTACTATCAGGATGTCCACAAAATGCAGTTAAAAGCCTTCAGCTGATTCAAAATGCTGCAGCAAGAGTTCTGATGAAAATTAAAAAGAGAGATCATATTTCCCCTACTTTAGTTTCCCTTCATTGGTTCCCTGTTAAATCCAGAATAGAATTTAAAATTTTCCTCCTCACATATAAAGGCCTTAATGGTTTAGCTCCATCATACATCAGAGATCTGATTGTTCCATACGTTCTTAACAGAGCACTTCGTTCTCAGACTGCAGGTTTACTGGTGGTTCCTAGAGTCTCTAGAAGTAGAATGGGAGACAGATCTTTTAGTTATCAGGCTCCTCTCCTGTGGAACCAGCTCCCAGTTTTAGTCCGTGAGGCGGACACCCTGTCTACTTTTAAGGCTAGGCTTAAAACTTTCCTTTTTGATAAAGCTTATAGTTAGAGTGGCTTAGGTTATCCTGAGGTATCTTCCTAATTTTACCTCCATCTTCTTCTCCCCTTGTTGGATGGAGTAAGGGGGAGTCAGGTTTAGCCTAAACTGGCTCAGTAATGGTTGAGGTGCAAACACACTAGAAGCTACACCTGGCCTGACTCTGTGTCTACCTGTAACACCTTTCTGGAGAGGGGAATCCTCCAAGTTTCTGCTGGCAACAACTTAATGCTCACCCTCTACCGATGATCCACATGGCCTTGTCTTTCAGTGTTTAGCCCTTTCTCTCTCCTACACATAGCTACTGACTGAGCTTTTATGTAACTAACTCTATGTGCTCTCTTCAGACTCTAAACTTGAAAACTGGCTCAGAGTTTATCTGTTCCTTCTTTCTAGGTGAAACGACTAAAGGAGCTACATCCATTAACATTTACCTTTTCCTTCCCATAGAAAGTACTCCTGGATCAGTGCTTCTTTGTTCTCTTTGTGTCTCTGCTCTGTTCTCTCTAACCCCCAGTCGGTCGTGGCAGATGGCCGCTCACACTGAGCCTGGTTCTGCTGGAGGTTTCTTCCTGTTAAAAGGGAGTTTTTCCTCTTCACTGTTGCTACATGCATGCTCAGTATGAGGGATTGCTGCAAAGTCAACGCCAGTGACTGTCCACTGTCCATCAAAATCGTGAGTTTTTGGCCATGTTTAGGGGGCGTGGCCGGGAAACGAACTTGGCGTTCGCGCCCAAAGTGAAGAAATGCAATAACTTTCCAAAAATACGCCAAATCACACCAAAGTTTGCATGAAGGAGGACCTTCGGGTTCCCGACGATCCTATGGGGTCATATGCTGACATCATTAAAGCCCCTGAGAACAGGAAGTCACTTTTTTCACTTGGAAAGGTGCCTCTCTGACCCTCTTGACCCATTAAACTTAAAAGTGTGTCAGAAGACAGATAGCTAGTGGGTCTAACTTTGTTTGAAGCACTGTAACTTTTCATGAAAGGGCGTGGTCGTGGTGGCGAGGCGAAGTTGGACATCACGCCATGGCCATACATTTGGGTCTAATTTCCACATACATCATCTGATCTGCACCAAATTCAAAGTGATTGATCTTAGTACAGTCCCCAACAAAGATCTGATGACATATTTGGTGGGTGTGGCCTAATTCGTCCACAGCGCCCCCTGGAAAATTGAAAAAAACCAGCCCCTAGCCATGGTTTCACCGAGGACTCTGAAATTTGGTACACATATATATCTTCTCAGGACCTACAAAAAAGTCTCCTGGAGCATTGGTCCAAACCCAACAGGAAGTCGGCCATTCTGGATTGAAGTTGCCATTTCGACCCCTTTTTTGCTGTTTCTAGCCCACGTATCTGTGCGAACTCGTCCTACAGCTTTTGACTTAGAGACTAGAAAATCACTCAGTATACTCTTAAGGCATTGGGGATCAAAAGTTATCAAAAGCTTTTTGATACATGAAAGATTGTGGGCGTGGCCACGCCTCAAAATATGACTTCTCGCCATAAAACACGAAATTGATATAGCTCCTACAAGGAAAATCACAGACACATGAAACCTTCTGGAATTGATCTGCGTCTGGCCCTGAACAATGTTCACTGATCAGATGCTGAGATCATTGAAGCCACGCCCCCTGACAACACGAAGTGTAGTATTTCACTTAGTGTGGTTCATGTTTGATCCCCTCCACCTAATCAACATGAAACTGTCCCAAGTCACAGATAACATGATGGTCTAAGTTTGTGTCTAGTACTGACTGGTTTGGCTGGAGGGTGTGGCCGTGGCGGCATGGCGAAGTCTGATGTCACGCCATGGCCATACGTTTGGCTCTAAATTTGACATGCATTGCCCGATTTACTCCAAACTCAATATGGTTGATCTTTGTCAGCCCCCAAACACCTCTATTGGATTACATTGGAATTTGGATCAACAGCGCCCCCTAGGACACTTCAAGGGCTATATCTCCCTCATACATCATCGGATCCACTTGAAATGTGGTATACATGATCATGAGTTAATGATGGACATGTTGACACAGTCAATAGATGAAATCACTTTAGCCCCGCCCACTAATAAACAAATGACTGTAGCTTCCACATGGAAGGTCCGATTCACTCCAAACTGAATATGCTTGATCTTTGTCAGCCCCTAAACAGTTCTATTGGATTACATTGGATTTTGGATCAACAGCGCACCCTAGGAGACTTCAAGGGCTTTATCTCCCTCATACATCATCGGATCCACTTCAAATGTAGTATACATCATCAGGGATCAATGCTGAACATGTTGCCACAGTCAGTTTATGACATCATTTCAGGGCTGCCCACTAATAAACAAGTGAGTGCAGCTTCCATCTGGAAGGTCGGATTTCATCCAAATTTTAAATGGTTCTCACCAGATAACAACTCTGCATGTCCGCACATCATATGACATGTCGCTCACATTCCCTCCTAGTGGTGTTAGGTATTAAAGGGCAGCCTCGTTGGTCATGCTCAGGCCGCGATGCCAGGCTCCTGCGGTCGCTGCACAGGCCGAGTTGCGCTGAGGTGCGAGGGCCTTAATTATTATTCTTTTTACTTTAACTGGCGTTTACTACAGCTAAAAACAGGGACCTAACTGGTCCTTCAAACAAAGAATTTGCCAAAAGACTAAATGAAGAAAACAAAAATGGGAGTGGCACAGGAGTGGGAGTCGTTCTAAATGGGAGTGGGATGGGAGTGGGAGTCAATTTACCAGAAGTGGGATGGGACAGGATTTTTTTTTTTTATGCTGGCCTGGGATTGGGATGGGACAAGACAATTTTCTGTGGGAGCGGGATGGGACAGGAGAGAAAATCCACTCCCGTGTCACCCTCTAGTGTATATTGATATTGCTTTAATTCATTTTTATCTTCTCTCTGAAAGGATTAATTAAAGTTCACAGGATGATTAAATTTCAGCTAGTTCCATTGCATTGTCGGTTCCTGGCATGCTTAATTATAGTAATAGCGGCCGCACTAATAACCAAAATGGAGGGCACCGGTGGGAGGACCGAAACTAAACAGCCCCCTTCTATAGTTATGCGCAGCCCGTCTGACCCTTATGGCGCCAAATTGACCATTCATGCTAATACTAAAGGAATCACGGTAGCACAACTTGACTTATGTAACATTATTAATTGTGGAACCAACCAGGTGGGTTTGCGTGGTTATGACATCTACAGGGGTTGGACAATGAAACTGAAACACCTGTCATTTCAGTGTAGGAGGTTTCATGGCTAAATAGGACCAGCCTGGTAGCCAGTCTTCATTGATTGCACATTGCACCAGAAAGATCAGAGTGTGAAGGTTCAATTAGCAGGGTAAAAGTACAGTTTTGCTCAAAATATTGAAATGCACACAACATTATGGGTGACATACCAGAGTCCAAAAGAGGACAAATTGTTGGTGCACCTCTTGCTGGCGCATCTGTGACCAAGACAGCAAGTCTTTGTGATGTATCAAGAGCCACGGTATCCAGGGTAATGTCAGCATACCACCAAGAAGGACGAACCACATCCAACGGGATTAACTGTGGACGCAAGAGGAAGCTGTCCAAAAGGGATGTTCGGGTGCTAACCTGGATTGTATCCAAAAACCATAAAACCACGGCTGCCCAAATCACGGCAGAATTAAATGTGCACCTCGACTCTCCTGTTTCCACCAGAACTGTCCGTCGGGAGCTCCACAGGGTCAATATACACGGCCGGGCTGCTATAGCCAAACCTTTGGTCACTCATGCCAATGCCAAACGTCGGTTTCAATGGTGCAAGGAGCGCAAATCTTGGGCTGTGGACAATGTGAAACATGCATTGTTCTCTGATGAGTCCACCTTTACTGTTTTCCCCACATCCGAGAGAGTTACGGTGTGGAGAAGCCCCAAAGAAGCGTACCACCCAGACATATATATATATATATATATATATATATATATATATATATATACATACAGGGGTTGGACAATGAAACTGAAACACCTGGTTTTAGACCACAATAATTTATTAGTATGGTGTAGGGCCTCCTTTTGCGGCCAATACAGCGCCAATTCGTCTTGGGAATGACATATACAAGTCCTGCACAGTGGTCAGAGGGATTTTAAGCCATTCTTCTTGCAGGATAGTGGCCAGGTCACTACGTGATACTGGTGGAGGAAAACATTTCCTGACTCGCTCCTCCAAAACGCCCCAAAATGGCTCAATAATATTTAGATCTGGTGACTGTGCAGGCCATGGGAGATGTTCAACTTCACTTTCATGTTCATCAAACCAATCTTTCACCAGTCTTGCTGTGTGTATTGGTGCATTGTCATCCTGATACACGGCACCGCCCTCAGGATACAATGTTTGAACCATTGGATGCACATGGTCCTAAAGAATAGTTCGGTAGTCCTTGGCAGTGACGCGCCCATCTAGCACAAGTATTGGGCCAAGGGAATGCCATGATATGGCATCCCAAACCATCACTGATCCACCCCCATGCTTCACTCTGGGCATGCAACAGTCTGGGTGGTACACTTCTTTGGGGCTTCTCCACACCGTAACTCTCCCGGATGTGGGGAAAACAGTAAAGGTGGACTCATCAGAGAACAATGCACGTTTCACATTGTCCACAGCACAAGATTTGCGCTGCTTGCACCATTGAAACTGACGTTTGGCATTGGCATGAGTGACCAAAGGTTTGGCTATAGCAGCCCAGCTGTGTATATTGACCCTGTGGAGCTCCCGACGGACAGTTCTGGTGGAAACAGGAGAGTTGAGGTGCACATTTAATTCTGCCGTGATTTGGGCAGCCGTGCTTTTATGTTTTTTGGATACAATCCGGGTTAGCACCCGAACATCCCTTTTAGACAGCTTCCTCTTGCGTCCACAGTTAATCCTGTTGGATGTGGCTCGTCCTTCTTGGTGGTATGCTGACATTACCCTGGATACCGTGGCTCTTGATACATCACAAAGACTTGCTGTCTTGGTCACAGATGCACCAGCAAGACGTGCACCAACAATTTGTCCTCTTTTGGACTCTGGTATGTCACCCATAATGTTGTGTGCATTTCAATATTTTGAGCAAAACTGTGCTTTTACCCTGCTAATTGAACCTTCACACTCTGCTCTTACTGGTGCAATGTGCAATCAATGAAGACTGGCTACCAGGCTGGTCCAATTTAGCCATTAAAACTTCCCACACTAAAATGACAGGTGTTTCAGTTTCATTGTCCAACCCCTGTATATGTGTGTGTTGAGAGGCCACCCCAGTGAATTGTCTCAGAATCTGTGGTGTGGAGGTTGGGACCAGGTATTGTGGAACACTGGACCAGGCAGTTACTCTCATCGTTTTGACCGCAGGTATAACTTAGGACAGCTGCAAAAGAATATATCCTTGATTAGAACCACACCAACACCTGGAGGACCTGTGAACCCCCTCATACTCACCACTCGATATCTGACATATGTCCAACTCACCCCACGATCTCTTAAGACAAGTAATGGGTATTATTTTGTCATAGGTGTCGATAAATCAGGAACAGACCCTAAAGGCATTATTAAGGTACAACTGGTAAAACCTTCTGCCTCCTCTCAGCAAACTGTATCTAAGGACACGGCATCACCAACCCCCGGTCCTGGGCCGTCCCTTGTCCATTATGTAGATGTACATACTGTGAAGGACCTTATAACATTGGAAACAGGATTTACTGAAGCTAACCTATGGCTAGAATGGATGGCTTAGACTGTGCAAGAAAATCAGATGTCTAACTGTGTAGCCTGTGCAGCTGCAAGACCCTCACTTTACACTGAACCTGCTCCTCTGTACCCCTCTGATACTTGGGGCTATAACTGTATGTTAAATCTAACCAGGGCAGCTACACCCACTAACTGTACCACACTGGCTACTATTTTTCCACCCATTAACAATAAAACTCTCGCTGGACCATTTACCCCTTATTTTCCACCCATTAACAATAAAACTCTCGCTGGACCATTTACCCCTTATAAAGGAAATGGAAGCTATACATGTTTCAATTTTACCACTCCAAATGCTATTGTGCTCCTAGGTGAAATTCCACAGGATTGGTGTAAGAGAACTAAACCTGGTTCAAACATTGGAAGGTGGGCTAGAGCTGGTTTATACTATTATTGTGGTGACAGGAGACTTTTGATTAGGATCCCTCATGAAGCCTGGGGAGTGTGTGCTGGGGAGTTAATTGGTGAAGCCATAACAAGAACTAATAACACTCATCTACCCTCTACCCTAACAGCTCGGAGGCGCAGACATGTGTTAAGGAAGCGCGCAACTAACTCCTTTGACCACATGCAGAACTCTCCCACCTATATTGATGCAATTGGAGTGCCTAGAGGGGTGCCAGATGAGTATAAATTAGCGAATCAAGTAGCAGCCGGCTTTGAAAATATCCCCGTAATCTCAGCGTTTATTCCAATAACTCCTAACAAGAATGTAGACCGCATTAATTATATTCATTACAATGTACTACGACTGGCCAACTTAACCCAGGATGCTGTTGAAGGTCTTTCAGAACAACTAGTACCCACCTCTCTCATGGCCATACTGTGGCCATACTGTGCCGGAAGCTCCCAGTTGCAGTGGAAAATGAAAATAGGCATAAAATATAAAGTTCAGGCACCATATGGTGGTACACTCAGAAAGGTTTGACCACTGTCTACTCAAAAAAATTGTGGCAACAAAATGACAATTAATATAATCAAGTAGATTTTAAGAGCCTCAACTTTAAGTAAAAACTATTGATTTAATTAAGTAAATTTAAATAAAACTATAAAATACAAAATAATGAAATCGTCGATTAAAATACTTTGGATTAACTAATAATGTTATAAATGTTGGGTAAATCCAAGTAATTCTTTTGTGAAAACCAATTATATACAGATACAATATTATGTATCTGAAAAAAAATCAGATATACAAAATAACTGCAAAAAAGTAATTGATATTTAGTATTTATTTAGGTCAAATTAATTTAGATTAACCAATTATCTGGATGAAATAGATTTTTCTTTACGAATTATCGGAATCATATTGATTTATACTGACTTATTTTGTGGGTGAAATTGATGCTATTTTTTCAAATATCTTGGTAAGAATGTTTTGGATTCAGTAAATAAAATAAGTTACATTAACTCATAACTTTGAATAATGTCAATTTATCACGTTTTAACTGCAGTTGTTATTTTTAACTAAGTGAACTGTTCAAATCAGCTTTTAATTGGTACGACATTGCTTAAAATCTATTTGTTATTGTCACTTTGTTGCAACAATTTCTTAATGTTGAATCCAATAATATAATTGTTTGCTTGAATTAAAGGTCAGTTAACAAATGTAGAAAAACAGCAAGCATTTATCTGTGCAAAGTTGTTTACATATACGCTTTCCTTTTTCAAGGAAGGTGATGAGTGGCGGAGATCTCACGAGAGTTGTGCGTAAGTAATATGGCGGTATACTGGTAAACAAACACGACAAAACTCAGGTAAAACAAGCTAATAAATTCAAGCCGAACACATAAACGTGTAAAATACTGACCACTGTCTCATATTTTCCAAAAAAAACAAACTGGACGAGGAAACCTTGGACAACCTGGAGAGCTAGGTGGACAAATGTTTTGATAACATTGTAATGGGCAAGTCACAAAAATCTCGACCCATGGCAACACCAACATCAAAACACACCCGTTCAGAGTGCTCGGCCAGCACCTCCACTATCTCTCCAGTAAAAAGCAACGCTGATGTCCTGGACTCTATTGACAAGAAGCTAACTAGCCTGGATGCTTGTCTTGTCCTGGTGGAAGTTCTCTACAGGGAATTTCTCTCTGGAGTTTAGAGAGGAACAACTCGCTTCGCTCACAGCTGAGATCCAAACGCTGAGGGAAAGTGTGAAAACTCTTACCGATGGAATGACGCAGCTATCTGGAGAAAATAAAAAAATTAAAGCTCATCTTGGATATACAGGACATGCAGGACAACCTTGTCTTCTCCATTATCCCAGAATGGGCAGAGGAGGACACCGCATACACGGTCCGTGAATTTATCCAACGTCAGCTGAAACTCCCAAGTGACGCAGAAAAGAACATCACTTTCCATCATGTTCACCGGCTCGGAAGTAAGAAGCCCGATCACAACCGACCTCGCCCAATTGTAGCAAATTTCGAGTTCTATAAGCAAAAAGAACAAGTCCAAAGTCGGGGCAGAGAGCTGCGGGGAACGAACTTCAGCGTTAATGACCAGTTCCCAAAGGAGATCCTCGAGGAGGCAAGTTTTATTCCCAATCAGGAAGAAATATATCACTGAAGGCACCAGAGCTACATTAGCTGTAGATAAACTTTATGTCAATGGTCAGTTGTTCAGGGACCCCGGGAGATCCCCTCTGTGGGTTTTTTTAGGAGGGAAAAGCAGGTTTTAAAACTAAAACTGTTAAAAACTGGGGTTAGATAACAAGTTAGATAACTGGCAAATGTAATCTAATGTAAAGCACAGCTCAGCATGATGTTTACACTGTTTGATGTGGGCGGGGCCAATGCCGGGCTTTTGGGTATCTGCTCCTTTTGTCTCCTCTCATCTATCTCTCATTTACTCTCCTTACCGCGCTTCTCTGTCACTCTTTTTTCTTTCTGTCACACACAAATATTTCTTAACATAGCCTTATATCTCTGTCAGAGTTAGACACACTGAAAAACTCAGAAAGGTATGTAATGAAGACACAGGCAATCCAAAATAAACAGGGACACCTTCTCTCAAAGGACTGCTCTCTGTACACAGTCTTTTATTGAAAAAAAAACACTCTTGTTACAATATTGTGGGGGTGGCCACACACAAATTTCACAAATACAAGTTCTGCTGAATAAAATTGGTTCTATCCAGAGACTGATACAGCACATACGTCCACATCTGGCAATTGCTTATCACACAAGGACACGAAGATCGGCTAGGGTATGAGCAGTCTTCTCCCAGAGCATTTTTGCATGCACACAAGTTCCTGTTCAGTAATTTTCCACTTCTACAACAACTATTTCTCTGCATAGCAACTACCTACATGCAGCTTTTAAGACAATATGACAATCATGTTGATAGTTCATAAAAGTACTTCAAAGATAAATGTGAAAAGTATTCAAACCACTTCTATCAAAGTTCACCAAACTAAATAAACGAAACTGTCTTTTAATGATAAATGATAAGAATAAAGAAAAAACTTCTTAAAAACAAGCAAATGATAATTTATGTACAAAATCTTCCAACAATCTCTCCCCGGGTCTTACCCCCCGCCTTCTTAAATTTCTGTTTTCTCTCTATTCTCGTTTTCTGGACTTCATATCAGGCAGCCCAAAAAAACAACTATGATTTCACTTGGGTTTATCCCTTTTTCTGTTGGGGGGACATGCGCTGTCCAACTTTTAGCGACAAATGCCAACTATGGGTACACTAAGGTTTGTCACACGGAATGTGCATGGAGCTGGCACCAGAGAGAAAAAGTTACAAATTTTTAATCATCTTAAAAGATTACTGGCAGACATTGTCTTATTACAAGAGATTCATAAATCTGCCACAGCTGCAAATTATCTTAAATCACAGTTTCCTAATTTGTTTTCTGCCTGCTATAATTTTAGGCAAAGGAGAGTAGCAATCTTAATTCACAAAAATGTTAATTTTACAGTATTAGACACAGTTACAGATCCAGAGGGTAGATTTATAATAGTGAAAATATCTATACATAACCAAACGATATGTATTGTCAGTATATATGCCCCAAATGTTGATGACCCCCATTCTTTTTTTCTGCACTGTCTAAACACTTGCATGGCTCACTTCTCTTGGGGGCGATCTCAACTTTGGTGTAAATGAAGAATTAGACGGGCTGAGCACAACCGGAACTCAGCGCAGTTGACAATCAATAAATATAGTTAGACAGTACATGAGTGATTACGCATGGCGATCTCTTCACCCTAATCACAGAGAATATACTTGCTTCTCACATGTCCATCACTCTTACTCTCGCTTGGACTATTTCTTAGTCAGCGGTTCATTGTTGACTGACATTTCAGACACTGAGATACACCCTATAGCTGTCAGCGATCATGCTCCTGTCTCCTTAACTCTAGTAAATAAGAAAGAAAACCCCAAAGCAAAAAAATGGAGGTTTAAAACATCACTGCTTTGTATGAAGAATTTATCAAAATTTTAAAGAAAAAGGGGTTTCTATTTTGGAGTTTAAGGGCCCCCAGGTACAAACATCTGTTTTCTGGGAGGCAGGGAAAGCAGTGATGAAAAAAGGTAAAATAATCTAATTCTCATCACAGGGGGAAAAGGAAAAAAAACCCAAACTTTATTCAGGATTAGAAAAACCATAAAAATGTTAGAAGCTTCCCAGGAAGAAGGAAATGCTAAGGGAAAAACCGTTTATAATCCTGAAAGAATAAACAGCACTTTCAAGATTTCTACCAAGCTTTATACCAAAAACAATAGACCCGTAAAGGTAACAAAAATTGTCAATTTTTATGGATAAAGTAACACTTTTCCCAAATTATCAGATTTGTCCAAACGGGTGGGCCCTGGGTGTAAACCCCCTGACTTTCAGCCAAAAACCAAGAAGCTCTCACAAGCATGGGGCCCAAAAAAAAAAGGCTCCAGGGCCCCGATTTTTTCCCAACAAATTTTTTTCAAAGAATTCTGGGAAAATTTTTGGGGTCCAACATTCCCAAAGGGAAAGTTTTTTAAAGGGAAACCAAAAAAAAATGGCATACTTTTTGGGCCCAAAAGGGAAAATTTTTCCCAAAATCACCTCCTTTTTAAAAACCCGGGAAAAGACCAGTTAAATTTCCTACACTAACCCCTCCCCTTCCCCTTTCCATTTAAAAAAAAACAAAACTCAAAAAGAACTTAAAACCTCTCCAAAAAAGACTAGAAAAAGGTTAAATTCTCTCATAATACATCCTGCCCCCAAACCCGGTTTCATAAAAAGGGGGGCATTTTTATCCCAAATTCATCGGGAGATTACTTAATTTTAATTTTGGCTAAAAACCCAAAAGTAAAATTACTGCACCAAAAAAATTTTTATCTAATGCAGAAACAATTTTTTGGTTTTAAATGGAAATTCCCTTTTTACAAACCCTTTTACTAAAATTTTGGTTTTTGGGAAAAAAACCCCCCCTTTTTTTTTTTTAAACTGGTTAAAAAATTAATTTTATACGTTCCCCCAAAGGCACGTATCAAAAGGGCCAATAACCAAAAAACTTCCAGCCCCTTTTATCTTCCCAAAAAAGGGAGCAGGCAGGGCCCACTTTCCCCCCCCATTATTTGCAATTTTTTTTTTTGAACCCCTCGTGGCAGCAATCAAAAAAAACCCCCCAAACTTTAAAGATATTAAAAAACAAAAACATGCATGAATATTTAAAACTATAATCAAACCTTTTTTCAGATGAGGGTTAAATTTCCCTTTCTCCAGCAAATTTGCAAACCTCTGTCTCAGGTAAATTTGGGTTGATAAAAATTAATTTTTTCAAAATTTTTGGATTATTTCCCATAAATTTGGTTTTTTAAAAAGACATTTCTTCTGATTAAGTCAAGTCTAAATTTTTTATTATTTTTAAACGCTTTTCCCCAACAAGGCACTCAAAAATCTGTACTGAGGAAAAACATTCAATGTACAGAAATCAAAACAAGAAAAAAAAAAATCAAATGCATTAATAAACCTTTTTAAATTTACTGGTAAAAGCTGGTTTCTAATTCCCAAACTTTCTAATAGAGGTAATTAGACATTAAGTCCTCGTGGTAAGGGTTTCCCTCCTGTTTCTAAAAAAAAAAGGGCCAAACTTTTTATGTACTAATAAGTTTTGGGGTTTTTACTGGGGGGGGGGGTGAAATAGGGAATGCAATCCTTCTAAGAAAACCCCGAAAATATGGTTTATTTGTGTAAAAAAGGGTTTTTCCCCAAAAATTTTAAAAACCCAATAATATTTGGGTTTTTTTCTGGGAATCTTTTGAGAAATCTAAAAAATTTTGAAAAGTAATGAAATCACACATTTAGGTAAAGTAAGATAGGAGGTGATGGGTTAGACAAAGAGCGGTTCAAGAATTCCTTTATGAGGACCATTAAATCGAGGCACGTGACGTCCCCCCGGTACGGCGGAGCCGGGTCCCACCCTGGAGCCAGGCCTGGGGTCGGGACTCGCCGGAGAGCGCCTGGTGCCGGGTTTTCTCCTCGCGGAACCCAGCCAGGCCAAGCCCGAACCAGAGACACGAGGGCCCTCCCCCCGTGGGGCCCACCCCCCTGCAGGGGAACTTTTAGGGGACGGTGCAAAGAGGATTGGGTGGCGGACGAAGGTGGAGACCTCAGCAAACCCCAAACCCCGGATGCTTAGGCTGGCTCTAGGGACGTGGAATGTTACCTCGCTGGGGGGAAGGAGCCTGAACTTGTGGGGGGAGGTCGAGAGATATGACTAAAAATAGTCGGGCTGCCTCCACGCACAGCGTGGGCTCTGGAACCCATCTCCTTGAGAGGGGCTGGACTCTCTTCTACTCTGGATGGCCCACGGGAGAGGCGGCGGGCTGGGGTGGGTTTGCTTGTTGCCCCCCAGCTCAGCCGTCTCGTGTTGGGTTTACCCCGGTGGTGAGAGGGTCGCATCCCTGCCCCTTTGGGTCGGGATAGGTCTCTGACTGGTGTTTCGGCCTACGGGCCGAGGGGTAGTGCGGAGTACCCAGCCTTCTTGGTGTCCCTGTTGGGGGTGCTGGATAGTGCCCCTACCGGGGACTCCATTATTCTGCTGGGGGACTTCAACGCCCACGTGGGAAACGACAGTGACACCTGGAGAGGTGTGATCGGGAGGAATGGCCTCCCCGATCTGAATCCGAGTGGTGTTTTGTTATTGGACTTCTGTGCTAATCACGCATTGTCCATAATTAACACCATGTTCAAGCATAAGGGTTGGAGACATAGAGTCCGAGTGGATCATGTTCTCCGCATCTATTGTCGATGCTGCTGCCCGTAGCTGCGGCCGTAAGGTCTGCGGTGCCTGTCGCGGCGGCAATCCCAGAACCCGGTGGTGGACACCGGCAGTAAGGGATGCTGTCAAGCTGAAGAAGGAGTCCTATCGGCTGTGGTTGGCTTGTGGGTCTCCTGAGGTGGCTGACGGGTACCGTGAGGCAAAGCATGCTGCGGCCCGGGCTGTGGCAGAGGCAAAAACTCGGGCCTGGGAGGAGTTCGGTGAGGCCATGGAGAAGGACCACCGGTCGGCCACGAAGCGATTCTGGCAAACCGTCAGCCGCCTCAGGAGGGGGAAGCAGTGCTTCGCCAACACTGTTTATAGTGGGGGTCCGAGGCTGCTGACCTCGACTGGGGACATTATCAGGCGGTGGAAGGAGTACTTCGAGGATCTCCTCAATCCTGCCATCACGCATTCCCTGGTGGAAACAGAGGCTGGGGACTCGGGGTTGGACTCTTTCATCACCCAGGCTGAAGTCACCGAGGTGGTTAAAAAGCTCCGCGGTGGCAAGGCTTCGGGGGTGGATGAGATCCGCCCTGAGTACCTCAAATTTCTGGATGTTGTGGGGCTGTCATGGTTGACACGCCTCTTCAACATTGCATGGCGGTTGGGGACAGTGCTTCTGGACTGGCAGACCAGGGTGGTGTGTTCCAACTACAGGGGGATCACACTCCTCAGCCTCCCTGGTAAGGCCTACGCCAGGGTATTGGAGAGGAGAGTCCGGCCGATAGTCGAACCTCGGCTTCAGGAGGAGCAGTGTGGTTTTCGTCCCGGCCGTGGAACACTGGACCAGCTCTATACCCTCTACAGGGTACTCGAGGGCTCATGGGAGTTTGCCCAACCGGTTCACATGTGTTTTGTGGACCTGGAGAAGGCATTCGACTGTGTTCCTCGTGATGCCTTGTGGGGGGTGCTCCAGGAGTATGGAATCGGGGGCCCTTTATTAGGGGCCATCCGGTCCCTGTACGAGCGGAGCAGGAGTTTGGTCCGCCTTGCCGGCACTAAGTCGGACCTGTTCCCGGTGCATGTTGGACTCCGGCAGGGCTGCCCTTTGTCACCGGTCCTGTTCATAACTTTTATGGACAGGATTTCTAGACACAGCCAAGGGCCGGAGGGGGTCTGGTTTGGGGACCAGTGGATTTCGTCTCTTCTTTTTGCAGATGACGTGGTTCTGCTGGCCTCCTCTAGCCAAGACCTACAGCATGCGCTGGGGCGGTTTGCGGCCGAGTGTGAAGCGGCTGGGATGAAGATCAGCTCCTCTAAGTCAGAGGCCATGGTACTCAACCGGAAAAGGGTGGCTTGTCCTCTTCAGGTTGGAGGGGAGTTCCTGCCTCAAGTGGAGGAGTTCAGGTATCTCGGGGACTTGTTCACGAGTGAGGGAAGAATGGAGCGGGAGATCAACAGACGGATCGGTGCGGCTGCCGCATTAATGGGGGCGCTGTGCTGGTCCGTTGTGGTGAAGAGAGAGCTGAGCCGAAAAGCGAAGCTCTCGTTTCCCGCCGTCTACGTTCCTCCCCTATCTAGGCCCCAGATTTTGGGCATGCCGAAAGAAGAGACCTGGTACAAGCGGTTGAAATGAGTTTCCCCGTAGGGGGGGCCGGGCACTCCTAGAGATAGGGTGAGGACTCGGCCATTCGGGAGGGGCTCGGATGAGCCGTGCCCCCCAAATCGGAGGAGCCAGTTAGGTGGTGGGGCATCTATACCGGATGTCTCCGGACCCCTTTCCTGGGAGGTGGTTCCAGCACGCCCCACGGGAGGGGGCCCGGGGATGGCCCAAAACCCCTGGAGGGGATAGTTTTTGGCTGGCCGGGGAACCCCTTTGGGGTCCCCCGGAGGGTGGAGGAGGTGTCTGGGGAGGGCTCTGGGTGCCCTTCTGAGTCTGCTGCCCCCGCGACCTTTTCCAAATAAGGGGAAAGATGATGAGTAGAGTAGAGTACGAGATAGGGGAAAAAAAAATCATTTTTCACCCCTTATTCTTCCCAGAATACGTCTAAATAGTACAAAAAGTCAAGTTGCTTACTCAGGGGTAAGCAACACAACATAAGTAAAAAGTTTAGCAGGGACGAAATAGAGTCGGTGTGTTTGCAAGAATTTTTGCTGCAAAACGAAGGGAAAGGCCATTGTCCTTAGAAAAGAGGTGGAAGTTTTATCAATTGGCCGCATAGCACCAGTTTGGGAGGGGGAGTGTGGGAAAGAGCGTTTTTGTATAACATCCCCCGGGATATTTGCCCACTAACTGTTTTTCACATTCCCTTTAAATACAACTACAGTCAGGGAATATTACATACTTTGGGGGTTAAATGTTTTTTCCTAGATTGCAGATTAAAAAAAACAAAAAACATCCCGCTTTTCAAAAAAGGGAAGATTTTCACTAGATGGGTGTTGAGGTAAAAAATTCCACAATATATATAAAAAAAAACCCTCAACACCCAGTCCGGATGTTTGAAAAGAACAGATGAAGAGCAGGAAAATAAGATTAACACAAGTTTAATTTTGGTAAATGATAAGTCCAAGAATTCCCTAAAAATATTCCATACAAAAAAAAATGATACAGAGAAGAAAGAAAGATTTCCCAAAAGGCCTTTGGGAGAGAGCTTGGATTTCAGCAAAGCATGGCTGCCCTGTCTTAACCAAGTTGCCCTACCTCCTCACACATGCCAAAAATCTTATACCCTCATTTCCCAAAGCTTACTGACGAGCCTCCCCATTATGCATTCTGGCGCTATAAATCAGTCAAGCCCCCCCTTGTGGTTAGTTTATTATCTATACCATGCCCAACAGTCGGCATTTATTGCTTTACTGCCCATACAGCCAGCATTTACTGCTTGCAGCTGCTGAGAACATCCTGAACATCCTGACCTGGAATTAACCCGTTTCTCCAACCTGAAGCCTGCTGTGACCTCTGACCTCTCCCTCTCAGGCTCACAATACATGTTATGTCTCAGTTTTATGGTTATACATGCAAACTGAACTAATAGCATGAAAGTACATGATTTTAATTCTCAACAATGGAAATCTCCACCCATATCACTCATGGCCAGGGTTGCTTCAATAAAAATGATGGCCTTGCCAAAAATCAATTATTAATTCTCAGTCATCCCAAATAAACCGTCATCTGACTGGTTTGGATCTCTGGACTCCTCCATCACTAAATTTCTTTGGAAAGATAAACCCCCATGTATTAGCTTAAAATGCTACAAAAGACCAAAGATAAAGGAGGACTAGATCTCCCTAACCTTCTTCATTATTAATTAGTACAATACATCTCAAAATGGTTTAAACACAGTCAGCTAGATGAACCCTGGCTAGATGTAGAACAGACATTATGCAATAATATTAAGATTTCAGATCTACCATTTATTAGCTTAAATATAAAACAACATGTATGCTTTAAAAGCCTCAATAACAGCACCTCTCTGACAGCATGGTGGGAAGATCTAAGAATGACAGGGTCGTCACTAATCCCATGCAGAAGTACACCCATCTGGAACAACCCTGACATCCTACAAAAACATAATATGATAAACTTTCCAGATTGGAGGAGTAAATTAATTGAATACCTGGAACATATAGTTGAAGGAATTCAGTTCATCCCATTTAACAAATTAATTATACAATATGGGATGGACAAGAATACATTTTTAGAGTATCAACAAATTAAATCTATAATAAAAAATAAATTTAGGCTTAAAAACGTTGGGTTACAAATGCCATCAAGTGTACTAGAGTTCCTAAAACTCAACCCCCCGAAATTACTGTCTAAGATATACAGGACACTGTCTAATACAGATGAATCAATTTCCCTTCCTATTATGAAATGGGAGGTGGACTTATCAGTTAACTTTGACCAAACATTTTGGTTTCGGATATGTTCCAGAACGTTTAAAATTACTAATAACACCAGTTTACAATGAATACAATATAAAATCCTTCATAGAGTATACTATACAGGTCAACGGATGTTCAGGATGAGTTTTGCACCGTCTAATACTTGCTTACACTGCACAGGCAATATACCTGACAATTACATCCACACAATATGGTTATGTACACCTGTTCAGAGGTTCGGGGGCCTGATATGTGAAGACTTATCAAAGTGTCTGAGATGTAATATTTCACCTTCTCCCTCAGTTTGCTTGTTGGGCACCTTAGATAAATGGTAAATGGACTGAACTTATATAGTGCTTTTCCAGTCATACAGGCGCTTTACAAAAGCGGGATGGGCTGGGATGGGCTTGGGGGCTCTGGGCTCCTGGGGAGTGTTGTCCTCGGGCTGGGGTCCTGGCTGGGCTGGGGGGGCTTGGGACCGGGCGGGTATGTCACCGGGGTTTTGGGCTGGCACATGCTCTGGCACCCGGCACCAGCCCGGGGGCCTTCGATGCATCGTGGGCGTATGGGCATCATAAACTCTGCTGGCGGGGCAGAGGATCTGTGTCCAATGTCTCATGTGTTCTGGGAGTTGTCAAATGTTGGGGTGGGTATAGGTTTTCTTATGGGGTGGAGGTGGGGATGGGCATCGTTTGGACCTGGGTGGTTCCGGTTCAGATTCTGGTTCCTTGTCCGGGTTCCGGTTTCTGACGCCGGTCCCGGTTCTGTCTGGGGGAGGGGGGTCAGAGGGGTCTGCATGGTTTGGGCGGGCAGGCTGGCCCGGGCTGATCACGGGGTGGACTTGTATCGGCTTCTTGGTGGGTTTTGGTTTTGGCCCTGTGGGCTTCGGTGTGGGTTTTCTCACGGGGCTGCTTCTGGCAGGGTTATGGGGGTCAGGCATGTTGTTGGACCTGGATACTGTGGGTCTCCTTCTCACGGGGATGCACTTTGGGTGCTTATTGCTGTGTTCTGTCCTCCGCTGTTTGGCGTGCTGTGGTGTGGATGTGGCGGTCCTGTGCATGGCGGCTCTGGCCTCCGTGTGTGGGTACTGCAGGGCGGGCGTCGCTGGGCTCGGCGGTTGCATCGGGCTTCTCGGCCTTATGCTGAAGTGGGGTTTGCTTGTCTGCTGAGTGGTTCCTGGTGGGTGGTGTGTGCTTGAGGTTGGTGGTCTTCACCTTGCCCCTACCAATATATAAAAAAATGTGTGGCGTTGCTGTGGCGGTGGCTCGGGGGGAACCGCAGCTTGGCTTGGCTCTGTCGTTTTTGCTTGGCTGGCATGGATGTTGGTGGTTCTGCATCTCGGGGAGGAGTGCAGCCTCTTCGCTGTGTGTGCTGTGTTGGCTCTGCCCCGTGACTCGGGGGTGGTTGTGCCCTCCTTTGTGTGGCGTATTCTGGCTGCACTGGGCTGGCTGGTTTGCTCTTTTTTCTGTAGTGGGGCCGCACTCTTGGTCGATGTTGCGCATGCTTCCGGCTGGCTCCTTTTTGTTGGGGGTCGGTGGCTCCTTTGGGCGGGGGACTGGGTGTCGGAGCTGGGGATCGTGGTTTGAGGGTTTGGATGGTTCCGGGGGGGGGGAGACCCTCTTCCCCACCTGTTTTTTCTTTTTGAATGCACACAATAACAACACGCATCAACACCACATTTGAGCCGTCTAGGGTCGGAGGCCGGGAGAGGGAGTGGGGCTTCTGGTCAGGATCTGGGCTGGGGTTGAGGTTCGTGTCTTGGGGGTTGTCTGGTACTGGGGTTAGGGTTAGGGATCAATGCTGAACATGTTGCCACAGTCAGTTTATGACATCATTTCAGCCCCACCCACTAATAAACAAGTGAGTGCAGCTTCCATCTGGAAGGTCGGATTTCCCCCAAATTATAAATGCTTCTCGCCAGATGACAACTCTGCATGTCCGCACATCATATGACATGTCGCTCAAAGTTCCTCCTAGTGGTGATGTGTGGTATTGAAGGGCAGCCTCGTTGGTCATGTGCAGGCGGCGATGCCAGGCTCCCGCTGTCGCTGCACAGGCCGAGTTGCGCTGAGGTGCGAGGGCCTTCAAGGCTGCTTGCAGCTTTAATTATTAGGCCCGAGGAGCAAAGCGCTGCGAAGACCTATTGTAATTTGAATGTTTATTATTAGGCCCGAGCAGGAAAACTGCAAGGGCCTATTGTAATCGTAGGATTTCTTATTAGGCCCGAGCAGGAAAACTGCAAGGGCCTAGCAGGAAAACTGCAAAGGAAAACTGCAAGGGCCTATTGTAATCGTAGGATTTCGTATTCTTTCTTTTTTCCGTTGCGCCTTTGCGGGGCAATTTGGGGACTTTGCCATGCACGAAAACTCATCAGATTTTACCCAAAATTGTCCCCCGCATGAAATTCTTGTTCCATAATGTCGTTGTCAGTGGGCGTGGCCAAATGGCTCTACAGCGCCCCCTAAAGTGAGATAGGCCAAACCGTAAGTCGTAGAGATCTGAAATTTGGTACATAGCTAGATATCCCCAAATCATGAAAAAAAGTACATTATGGGTATGCCCTAAAAGACACAGGAAGTCGGCCATTTTGGGTCAAATTTTTCACTTTCACTCACCTCGAACTTTAACGAACTCCTCCTAGGGAATTTGAGCTATCGGTTTCATATTTGGTCAATATCCAGGTAAGGCATGGAGGATTAAAAGTTATCAAAATCGTGAGTTTTTGGCCATGTTTAGGGGGCGTGGCCGGGGCACGAACTTGGCGTTCGCGCCCAAAGTGAAAAAATGCAATAACTTTCCCAAAAAAACGCCAAATCACACCAAAGTTGGCATGAAGGAGGACCTTCGGGTTCCCGACGATCCTATGGGGTCATATGCTGACATCATCAAAGCCACGCCCCCTGAGAACAGGAAGTCACTTTTTTGACTTGGAAAGGTGCCTCTCTGAGCCTCTTGACCCAATCAACTTGAAACTGTGTCAGAAGACAGATAACTAGTGGGTCTAACTTCGTTTGAAGCACAGTGACTTTTCATAAAAGCGCGTGGTCGTGGTGGTGCGGCAAAGTTGGACGTCACGCCATGGCCATACGTTTGGCTCTAATTTCCACATACATCATCTGATCCGCACCAAATTCAATGTGATTGATCCTAGTCCAGTCCCCAACAGAGATCTGATGACATATTTGGTGGGCGTGGCCTAATTTGTCCACAGCGCCCCCTAGAAAATTTAAAAACATCAGCCCCAAGCCATGCTTTGACCGAGGAATCTGAAATTTGGTACACATATGTAACTTGTCAGGACCTACAAAAAAGTCTCTTGGAGCACTGGTCCAAACCCAACAGGAAGTCGGCCATTTTGGATTGAAGTTGCCATTTTGACCCCTTTTTTGCTGTTTCTAGCCCATGTATCTGTGCGAACTCCTCCTACAGCTTTTGATTTAAAGACTTGAAAATCACTCAGTATACTCCTAAGGCATTGGGGATCAAAAATTATCAAAAGCTTTTTGATACATGAAAGCGTGTGGGCGTGGCCACGCCTCAAAATATGACTTCTCGCCATAAAACACGAAATTGATATAGCTCCTACAAGGAAAATCACAGACACATGAAACCTTCTGGAATTGATCTGCGTCTGGCCCTGAACAATATTCACTGATCAGATGCTAAGATCATCGAAGCCACGCCCCCTGAGAACAGGAAGTGTAGTGTTTCACTTAGTGTGGTTCATGTTTGATCCCCTCCACCTAATCAACATGAAACTGTCCCAAGTCACAGATAACATGATGGTCTAAGTTTGTGTCTAGTACTGACTGGTTTGGCTGGAGGGTGTGGCCGTGGCGGCATGGCGAACTCTGATGTCACGCCATGGCCATACGTTTGGCCCTAAATTTGACATGCATTGCCCGGTTTTTCTCCAAACTCAATATGGTTGATCTTTGTCAGCCCCCAAACACCTCTATTGGATTACATTGGAATTTGGATCAACAGCGCCCCCTAGGAGACTTCAAGGGCTATATCTCCCTCATACATCATCGGATCCACTTCAAATGTAGTATGCATCATCAGGGATCAATGCTGAACATGTTGCCACAGTCAGTTTAAGACATCATTTCAGGGCCGCCCACTAATAAACAAGTGAGTGCAGCTTTCATCAGGAGGGTGAGATTTTAGCTCCATTTGTAATGCTTCTCACCAGAGCAGTACTCGGCTTCACCGAAGATTGTATGACAGCCTGCTTACACTGCCGTCTACTGTTGATGTGCACAACTGAGCGGCGCGATCGTCGGTGGTGTGGAGTAGGCGATGCCAGGCTCCCGCGGTCGCTGCACGGGCCGAGTTGCACTGAGGTGTGAGGGTCTTCAAGGCTGCTTGCAGCTTTAATTCTTTCTTTCTTTCTTTCTTGCTATAGGTTTAAACTATGCTGCTGTCTTTTACAGAATGCCAAACAGATTTTATGTGCTGAGTAGCAGAATAAATACATGAAATCTTTAAAAAGGGTTTTGTCATCTTTTTTTTATGAAACCCTTCTTAAAGGGGCCTGTTTTGAGCTGCCATTAAGTCTTTTTTTCCTTTAAATCCCCATGATTTGGAGAGTCAGAAAAATTTACTCCAGCTTAACGCTGATGACTTGAGTCATTTTTTTAGGTTCCAAAAAACATTAGGTTCCATGGGGCTAAAGACTACAAAGTAGGCAAAATACTGTCATCATAGACTCAGACCAGAGATTCAATCAAATACTATATTAGTAAATTAGCCTATTGTAAAAAAAGGGGTTTTTGTTTTTAAAAGGGGCACCCCAAAAAACTGGTGAACGCTTTTTTTTTAAATTTTGGGTTTAGTTGCGTGTATGGCTCTCCAAAAAAATTTGGGAAAATTTTTAAAAAAGGGGAAAAATTTTCCCTTTAGGATTTAAAATAATAAGTGTAAAACAGGACAATGACTACAGATTTTTACTTCTGTAACTGAATTTCCACAGGTCTTAACTTTTGGAAAACTATGACATTTACAACTTTTCCCCTTTAAAAAAGGCAAGGAAAAAAAGGGACACATCGTTTAAAAGGAAACCATTTCCCTTTTATTTTTGGGAGGCTTTAATGACTGGACATATTTTAATCTGTAAAAAAATGGACTCTCTACAGATTCAGAAACATGGTGGATTTGATAGTAAAATTTTAAAACAGAAAAAAGCATATAGTTTAAACCCCAAAAACCCACGGGATTTTCATATACGGGTGCCGGGGGACCCAAAAAAAGATGGTCTAACGGGAGAAAAAGGACTTAAAAAAAAAAAGGGGCCTGCAGGTATGTATTTTGTTGTAGAAAATTTTACTTAAAAAATTGATGTTATACTTGATGGAATAAGTTAATGTTAGTCAACATGCTAGTGACAGCCCATATGCTAAGGTTAGCAATCTAGCTAATTTTTCATTTTAATTAATTTTAAACCCAAAGGGCTAAGTAAAAACTTAATACTTTTAAAGCATTAGCTTTTTGCAATATCCCTGCGGAACAACTCCTGCCTTCATAGGAAATTTTTTAATTTATTTTTTTTCCCGCTTATTTTTGGGGGGCATTTTCTTAAAAAACTATCTCCCAAATTTCCTAACATTTCAATGTATTGTGGAACTGACTTCACATCTTAGACTATATTTTTCCTTAATTTTATCCTATGTCTGCTCATCTACTGGCAGCTCTTTCTTGATTTTTGTTAAGTTTGATTTTTGTTAGCATTTAAGCTAACAGTAGCTCACACCTGGCAAAAAGAAAAGGGCCAACCTCGGGGTTGGAGAACCCACGCCCCAAGATCCCAAAAGAAATTTTATAGCAGAGCAGGGCTTTGCCATAGCAATGCAAATAGACGTTTTTCAGGGAAAAACCCGGGAAAGGTAGCATCAAATTTGGTGCTGGGTCACTTCCTCCTTTTTTGCGGGTCTCAGACATTTAAAAAGGGAAAAAAGGTTTTTATTTTTTCAACAAGGTTTCTGGAAATTTACCCAAAACCCTTTTTATTTTGCTGACGCAGAGGCCAAAACACAGTGGCGAATTCGCGAAAAAAATAAAAAGGGCAAGAGGTATAAGTTCTTCCCTGAAGGGGAATTTTTCTTTAACAGGGTATCAGGTAAGAAAAGTATAAACTTTAGCGAACTAGCTTTTGTTAGCTTAAACAAACTAAAACCCCTAGCTTACAACATATGAAAATACATAAATGTCGTGATAAAGAAGCTAATTTGTGTGCTAAATTATGTGGAATATTTGAAGGGCATGGTTTTAAACTTTCAAATGATATTTTAAAAAAGCTGATATGTTTTTCCCTTTAAAAATTCGGGCCCCAAAAAAGTGCAAAATGGTTTGTTAAAAACATGCTAGAGTTTAAATTGTGCTTTGTTTTTTTATGCCCTGAGTATCAATTAATTCAATTCAGTTTTATTTATATAGCCCCCAATTCACCCAACCCCATTTTCGTTCCCCAAGGGCCCCTTCACAAAAGGCAGGGACATGCATTACAATTTAAACCCAAAAAAAATTTTTAACAGGCAGTCAGTTTGTTTTATTTTAAATTGGGGTAAAAAGGTTTTTCATCTAAGGAAACCCCGAAAATTGCATCCCGTTTAGTGACTTGCCAAACATTCACTCCCCCGGATGAACATGAAGAGGACAGTGGACAGTCACTGGCGTTGACTTTGTAGCAATCCCTTTATACTGAGCATGCCAATATCAAATATTGTCGCGGGGGCCCGGTGGGTCAGAGCTAGATGCTTCAGGTCCATGAAGAAAAAATGGGAAAACCCCCAGACTGCAGGTTTGAAACAGGCAGACAGACGGTTGGCTCATGTTCATCTGGTTTTAAGTTCCTGTCCATTTTTTGACATCTGGGAAAAAATTTCACCTACAATTGACTACTTCTGTACGACTTAGAGTTTAACAATAAATCTTCTTTTTAAGTGGTTTTATTTCTCTTCTGCAAATTTTTGCAGCTCATATTCAAATACTATTACGTGATTAAAGCTAAAAAAATGTTATAACAAGTAATTTTCAGTTTTCTGTTTTTAGATCTCAATGGTGTTGAAAAACTGAGTTTGTTGGGCCATTCCTGTAGTTTTGAGGGTGGAAAAGGATTTTGCAACCATTTTAGTTTGGGGGTTTTTTACCCCGACTGCACACTACCCCAGCTCCAGCTGCCAAATGTTCCTCCTGCATTGGCTTGCACAATTCATTTACAAAGATTGGCAAGACCACGAAAAACAGGTAAAAAAAAAAAATTTTTGAGCACTTTTTTTTTTTTGTTTTTAAATTTATTTATTATATGACATTTTCATAACCACAATAAAAAATATCATACAAAAAAATTTCAGTCCACTTTAACCCTCAGCTTCACCCATGGTCTGAGATGGATGAATTAGGCAATTCCCTCCAGGTGAAATCATTAAAAGGCTTCCATCATGTGTGAACCCCTGAAACTACCCCTCAGGAAGTTGCCCCCAAAAAAAAAATAAGATTTTTTTTCAAAAATAAAGAGCATAATAAAACAAACTTCCCGTAGTGTCCGTGGGTGCTTCTACCTTAGTGAGAGAGAATGCTTTCCAGCACCCTCAAAGGGCCATGGGATTTTTTTTGTAATCTCAGTGATTTTTGTGTCAAATATACATTTATCTCCTAACTTGTTTGGATTTTTTTGTTTTTTGTATATAATTTTAAAAAAATGCAGGCTCAACCTCTATCAATTGGTTTCATTTGGGAAGTTAAGTAAAAATCTTTAACTGTGCCCTACCAAATTTTTTACCTGCCCCTGGGATTTATTTATTTTTTAGTGTAATTTGACATATTTTCTTTTATTTTTTGTAAAGGGGGATCCATCCTGAACCTGCCAGCGAGGTGGTGGTGCGAAAGCCCAAAACTGTGGGGAAAAGATGTCTTCAGTCCACACTCTACAGAGCTTACACAGGTATACCTTTTGGGTTGTTAATGTTTTCATGCTAGTAATGTTTCCTTTGTCATAACTTATTGTGATGGTGTCATTCATGTGTTTGTAGGACTACTTCCTGATCCCGACATTGTAGCATCGGGAGAAAATCTATGCCAGCTGGAGTCACAGCCACTCATAGCTCTCGTTTTAGATGGTTTCTCATCTTTGGAGCTGGTACCATCCAAATTTGTGCCCTACCAAATTGCTCACCTGCCCCTGTATTTATTTATTTTTTAGTGTATTTGACATATTTTTCTGTTTATTTCTTGTAAGGGGATCCATCCTGAACCTGCCAGCGAGGTGGTGGTGCGAAAGCCCAAAACTGTGGGGAAAAGATGTCTTCAGTCCACACCCTACAGAGCTTACACAGGTATACCTTTTGGGTTGTTAATGTTTTCATGCTAGTAATGTTTCCTTTGTCAAAACTTATTGTGATGGTGTCATTCATGTGTTTGTAGGACCACTTCCTGATCCCGACATTGTGGCATCGGGAGAAAATCTATGCCAGTCACAGCCACTCATAGCTCTCGTTTTAGATGGTTTCTCATCTTTGGAGCTGGTACCATCCAAATTTGGGCCTTTGCCAAAGGGCTCACCAATGTCTTACCAGTGCCCACCTCAGAAGTCCTGAAGTGGCATCTTGCTGCATCACATGGCTCCAGACTTCCCTGCTCTTCATTTGATGCTGCACAGTCTTCCCAACATGTGTTTTGTGCCCACACTCAACTTATGCATCTTCAGTCTCTGCAAGTGTCTCTGGAAATGTCTTATGAAATAGAGGCCAGAACCAGGGAGCAGTCCAAATGTCCTGCATGGGTACAGCTTCGACAACCAAGGGTTACAGCTAGCCGTTTCCGTGATGCTTGCAGAGGAAGTGCACAGGAGGAGTCAGCTGCCACAACAGTGGCAGCTCGGATGATTGGGGGTCCACTGAACAAACTTCTGCCATGAAGCGTGGTCTGCAGATGGAGTAGGGGTGCTGGCAAACTATGCTGAGATGTTACGGGTCAACGTGCTCCCTGTGGGATTCGTCATTCGCATCATATCTTCGGGCCAGTCCAGATGGCAGGGTGTATGACCCATCAGAATCACCCCCATTTGGACTGGTTGAGGTCAAAACCAGAACAAAAAATTATGTGTCTCAGGTTGCTCACCTAAACCTTCAGGATGGCCACGCAAGTCTGAGGCATTCACACGCATACTACTGGCAGGTACAGGGTCAGCTGGCAATCACTGGATTAGAATGGTGCGACTTTGTCACTGACACACTTACAACAGTAACTGTTGAGCGGGTATGGCGTGATGAATCTTTCATTGATCAGATGAAATCAAAACTTGACATGTTTTACTTCAACACCTTCACTGATGTGTTTATTTCAATGCAGCAAGAATCATAAAATGTATAACTCACTCTTTGGTTCCTTCGCATTTTAAATATTCAGCCTCAAGTCGTTTGAATCACTGTAAATAGTGTAAATATCTTGTAAATTTGGTTGTAAATGATCTTGTAAATTTTAGTTGCTTCTCTTGCATTTCAACTCAGTCAATCCAAAAATTAAATTAAAACAGTACGGTCTTCTGCTCAAGTATGTTTTATTTTTAAATGTTTAAAAGAATTTAAAATATTTCAATAATTGATTTCATAACACTACAACAATTTACAAGCATGAATGATTTAGTCTTCAAAGCAAAACGGGCCTTGATAATTTGCCAAAAAACAACAGTTGAACCAGATCTGATTGACAGTTCCTATTAAAGTGAGTGGCACAGGAGAATCCCAGATGTGGTAGCACTTCACTCTAGCGATAGCTCGCTCCACAATGATTCACAGCCAAGCAATGGCTTGGGTCTGCTTTGTCTCTTTTTCACTAAACTGGCCAGGATGCTTGAATGGTGGAATTATCAGTTTGGCTCCAACTTCATCAAGGAGGTCTTGAGTGAGGAAGCCTTTATCTGCCCTGACTTCATCCGCCGGCTCAAGCAGAGGAAGGATTCCTCTGACCTTAGTGATTCCTTGTCAGAGATGCAGCCTGTGTACAACGCTGAAACAAATGTCATCAACCCACAGGGAGCAACTCCGATGAGCCCTTTCATAGTGGTGCGGTTCTTGTAAGCAGAGAACGTTTCGGACTGTAATGTGAGGGATGATGGAGTCTCCAGAGCAACTTCTGTGCAGTCCAAGATGACATGTACATTTGGATAGAACTTCAGGAATCTCCGAGGCACACTGGCTTTTACCTTCTCACGGCTAATCCAAATGTTGATGGAAGAGAATACAATAAAAAGGTAGTTGGCCCAGGTGATGGTCACTCGACTGACAGTAGCAATGCTCACTTGAAACATGTCAGCAATAAGTTGCTCTTTCATGCCCACTGCAACCCTAAATGAGTACATTAAAAACTTATCAATCAAAGGCATACTGCGGGCAGGGCTGGGTTGAGCAAATGCTTCATTTCCAATTTTCTGTACTCTGGTCCAGTACGCAAGACGAACGCAGATGGTGCAATGGACTCCCAGTAGATCCGGAAAACACTCTGATGGGAATTTGGTGTAGAACCGGATCTGGTCATCAGAGGCACAGTAGCGACTAAAAAGTGTGGGAGACAAATCCACTTTCCTTAGCCTGGCTTCTGTCAAGGTAGGAAAACTTTACTGGCCTTCTGTTAACTCATACATTACTCCTGACCTCTCATCGACTCTTTTTATTTGGCACCCCCAAAGGACAATCCTCAGTTAGAGATCAGTTGTACGTTTCCACAAGTTTATTAAAACCAATCTGAATTCAGAGAGGGAGACACCACACTACCTGGAAATGTCTGTGTGTTGTCTCACTGGGGCTGTGTTTTATTACATTTTGTACCCCATGCTGCTGTCCAGCACCTTTTTTTCAGTTATATACACAATCATTCTGTCAGTGGATGTTTCCCCAGCAACAGCATAAAAAACAGAGATATACATCATTATTTAATTAAGAATTATTTCCCACACGTGGATACAGACAGAGAACACCTGCAAGCCTTGTCCTTGAATAATGAACACTCATTGTTTTATAATACTAGAAGCTACTGTTACAGTATCAAAGAAACAGAGATTCAGTCGGTCAGCACAGAGAGGAGTAGCATGCCTCCCCAATACACTACCGGCTTCTCACGATACAGACAGAAAAGACATGGAAGCCTTAACCTTGACTAATAAACAATCATTGTGTTATAATACTAGAGGCTAGTGTTAGGGTTTTTTCTAACTATCAAAAGCATAACTAAAACTAATAAAAATCAATCTATAAGCTGCAAAGTCCCTAATATATCTTAGTTTTAACTACTAATAATAAGGCCTTTATATTTCCACAATTCCCCCTTTTGATCTCCACCAGGAGATCACTCCACATAGGGTGCAGCCAGCTCCAGCCCCAGAAGTTCGTCCGTCAAAGCACACATTTGATAAGTAGGAGGTTTAGATTCAGCACTCCCCTTCTCAATTGTGGCAGTGATGAAGCGAACCACCAGAGCTCTGATGCATGGTACACAGCAACAACCACAGGTAACCATTATGGCAACAAAAATAGCAATAGAAATCATTAATGACATGACTAAACCTTTCCATTTGCCAAACATATCAGTTAACCATTGCTCCAATGCATTGTCAATCCCTGAATGCTCGTGCATAGTTTTACTCAGAATTCTCAATCCTTCTAAGGCACCGGGTGACAGATCCGTCAGGAGCGGTGTTATTGGGGCTAAAAGTACAACACATATCTCCAAACATGGCACAGACATCCCCTTTTTCAGCTAGCAACATATCCAACTCCATTCTGTTTTGTATGGCCATGAGAGAGGTGGGTGCTAGTTGTTCTGAGAGACCTTCAACAGCATCCCGGTTTAAGTTGGCCAGTCGTAGTACATTGTAATGAATATAATTAATGCGGTCTACATTCTTGTTAGGAGTTTTTGGAATAAACGCTGAGATTACGAGGATATTTTCAAAGCCACCTGCTACTTGATTCGCTAATTTATACTCATCTGGGACTCCTCTAGGCACTCCAATTGCATCAATATAGGTGGGAGAGTTCTGCGTGAGGTCAAAGGAATTAGTTGCGCGCTTCCTTAACACATGTCTGCACCTCCAAGCTGTTAGGATAGAGGGTAGATGAGTGTTATTAGTTCTTTTTATGACTTCACCAATTAACATCAGTGGTGCCTGTAATCTGACCATAGCACACACTCCCCAGGCTTCATGAGGGATCCTAATCAAAAGTCTCCTGTCACCACAATAATTGTATAAAGCAGCTCTAACCCACCTTCCAATGTTTGAACCAGATTCAGTTCTCTTACACCAATCCTGTGGGATTTCACCTAGAAGCACAATAGCATTTGGAGAGGTAAAATTTAAACATGTGTAGCTTCCATTGCCTTTATAAGGGGTAAATGGTCCAGCGAGAGTTTTATTGTGAATGGGCGGAAAAATAGTAGCCAGTGTGGTACAGTTAGTGGGTGTAGCTGCCCTGGTTAGATTTAACATACAGTTATAACCCCAAGTATCAGAGGGGTACAGAGGAGCAGGTTCAGTGTAAAGGGAGGGTCTTGCAGCTGCACATGCTACGCAATTAGACATATGATTTTCTTGCGCAGTCTCAGCCATCCATTCTAGCCATAGGTTAGCTTCAGTAAATCCTGTTTCCAATGTTATAAGGTCCTTCACAGTATGTACATCTACATAATGGACAAGGGACGGCCCAGGACCGGGAGTAAGTGATGCTAGTTGTACCTTAATAATGCCTTTAGGGTCTTTTCCTGATTTGTCGACACCTATGACAAAATAATACCCATTACTTGTCTTAAGAGATCGTGGGGTGAGTTGGACATATGTCAGATATTGAGTGGTGAATATGAGGGGGTTCACAGGTCCTCCAGGTGTTGGTGTGGTTCTAATCAAGGATATATTCTTTTGCAGCTGTCTTAAGTTGTTCCTGTGGTCATAATGATGGGTGTAACTGCCTGGTCCAGTGTTCCACAATACCTGGTCCCAGCTTCCACACGGATTCCGAGACAATTCACTGGGGTGGCCTCTCAACACACACATATAGATGTCATAACCACGCCAACCCACCTGGTTGGTTCCACAATTAATAATGTTACATAAGTCAAGTTGTGCTACCGTGATTCCTTTAGTATTAGCATGAATGGTCAATTTTGCGCCATAAGGGTCAGACGGGCTGCGCATAACTATAGAAGGGGGCTGTTTAGTTTCGGTGCTTCCACCGGTGCCCTCTATTTTGGTTATTAGTGCAGCCGCTAGTACTGTAATTAAGCATGCCTGGAACCGACAATGCAATGGAACTCGCTGAAATTTAATCATCCTGTGAACTTTAATTAATCCTTTCAGAGAGAAGATAAAAATGAATTAAAGCAATATCAATATACACCTCTTACTCCAGAGGAGACAGAAGGATTCTTTTACATTAACTATGCTTTAGGCCTTGCTGCGTCTGCCTCACCTTTTGCCTGAGGACTATTGCATTTACTGGTTCTGTAGTCTCAGGGTGCTTAAAACCTTCTGATCCTCAGCAGGGATGTCTTGACCCCTTTTAAGTGGAGTATGTCTTCTCAGTCCTATTAATTAACTGTTTCTTAATTAAAATCAAACAATGTCTGGGTTCAATCACTACAATCCTTATGGCCCTGAACAGTAAGACAAAAAATAGATAAATAAAAATAAAATACAAAAAATGCAAAAAACATATAAAAATATAACTTTTGTTAAATAAAAACCAAAAATTGAAAATGTTATTTTATTTTATTTCTTTTTTTCTCGTCCTTTCGTCCTCTGGGTGCCGCAGTCTCGCTGTTCGTTGGTCCCTTATACAGGTGACATCTTGTGCGCTGGGGTTTCTGGGGTCTTCTTTTTCAACAACTAAGGTAAAAACGCTTTTTTGTCTGACACAGCTGAGGGGTTATTCTGCCCCTTGTGATGAAGCTGGTTTTTTCCTCCAATTTCCTCAGGGGTCTCCTTGGTTCTGGTCCCCTCGGCGCACTGGCTCCAATGAAAACCACGTGTCTCCTTTCCCCTTCAGCCCCACTGCGTGGGATGTCCCCGGCGTCACCTGGTATTGGCCTAGGCCCCCCACCCACTTTGCTGATGACTTCCCCAAAACCCCACTCGACCTGGGGGAGCTGAAAATAGTCTTTTGGTGACAGATTCTGTAAATCCCCCTGTAGATTTTCAGAAACTCCCCTTCGTGGTCCCGGAAAGCAACCTTCCGGGTTTTTCCCCACCGTATGGAGTGTATCCGTGGTTGAGTTACTGAACACCTGATTGACATGATAATTTTTGGTCTGTGCACAGATTTTAGCCAATTTGTTTTTCAGGTTTTGATTCATTCTTTCAACTTTTCCTTGGGGACTGAGGGTGATACACTGTGTCCAAAACCTGTGTTTCAGCCCCAAACTGGACTCCACCTGTTGCAGCTCCGGTTTAAAATGGGTTCCATTGTCAGTCCTTGTCTTTCAGAAAACCCGTGTCGGGAACGTAATGGTTTAATGAGACATTTAACACAGTTTTACTATCTTCCTTTTCGCTGGCCAGCTTGGGCCCATCCTGTGAAAAGCATCAGCACACCAAAAGCAGATATTCGAAACCCCTCTTACTGACTTAAAATATCTGTATAGTCAATAATTTTTTCCTTTTCCGGTCTTGTGATTAAAGGAAATTTTCCCTGCAACGGTGTCAAAGTTTTCTTTGGGTTTAAAATTGCCTACACACTGTACAGCATTTACAAAGTGTTTTACCATGTCTGTCATAAAAAAGGATGCCACCCCCCTTCAGATTCTCCAGCACGTTTTAAATTCCAATGTCTCCTACTCCATGTGCCTCAGAAAAAAGTTTTCCTGTTTAAGTCCAGCAGGGAACACCATCCTACCCCCAGTCCCTCCCAACATCCTGACTGCTCTGTTGCTCCTCTCATCTTCCCCATGTTCTTCTCCTCAGGGGCTGCTCTGCTTTGCAGCTCCCCCTACTCTCTCTAAGGTAAAAATTTTTTCTCTCACTTCCTCCTCTTCAGCCACATCATCATCTGAGAAAAAAACCTGCATTTATCTTGGCAGAATGGTCAGCAGCCGATATCCCCTTTTCTACTTTTGAATCACTGCTGTCATGTCCCCTTTACATTTAATCACTGCTACTTTTGCTGGTAACAACAAGGCTTCTGCTAGCTCTTTCATTTCTGCTTCATGTTTTATAGGTTTCCTCCAGCTGTCAAAAATCCTGCTCAACCCCCTGACAGAGTTCCACATGAACGGCTCCTGCTGAGTAAGCTGAGTCTGTGTACACATTCACTTCCTGCCCCTCTGTCAGTCTGAGTGCAGCTATTACTGCAATAACTTCTGCTCTCTGTGCTGATTGGGGTCCTTCCAACCTTTTTGCTTCCACTGTTACCAGTCCTGATTCTGTCTGTTTTACTACAGCATAAGCAGCCTTCAGTCCTTCAGCATCATGCCTAAAACAGCACCAATCTGTGAACAGCTGTCTCCACCTGTGGTCCCTCAAGGGGCTGGCTTCTAAGTCTGGTCTTACCTTTTCTGTCCTGCTAACCAGCTCCTCACATTGATGTGGTTCCCCCCTGTGTTATTCCATCGGCCATGTTGATTCCCTCGGGACTGTAGGTTATATTGGTGCTCCAAGATTTTGCTGAGCCTGTGTTGTCTCAGAGCTGTCATGGTAAAAACTTTGAGAGTTCACATATGCCACCACACTGTGAGTTGTTAAAACATTCAGAGGGTGTCCAATCACTAAGTGAGCTGTTTTTGAATTAATTTTTGCCAACCCTGCTGCATGTTGTGTGCATTGTGGTGGCGTTCTTCCATGTTATCCATCATTACTGAAATGTACATCAGCACTCTCCTCTCTCCCCCTTTTTTCTGAAACAAAACTCCATTTACTGCCAGTTTTGTTACAGAAACATCCAAATGAAATGGTGTGGTGTAGTCTGGGAGCGTAAGCTCTGCCGCATTCGAGAGAAGCTGCTTTAACACAATAAAGGCTTCCTCTGCTTCCTGAGTCCAATTAAGGACATTGTTGAGATTTTGCATGCCCTGTTCTCTGACTAGGTCTCTGAGGGGCTGTGTGAGATCGGTGTAACCTGGGATGTAGGTTCTGCTGTAGCCTGTAAGGCCCAAAAATGACAGCATGTCTTTCACCCTAAGAGGTTTAGGGTGTGTTAAAATACTTTGCTTATGTGAAGCTGACATGCTCGTGTTTCCTGCGGTAATTACTCTGCCCAGAAAGGACACTTGCTTGCTTGCTATTTGTTTATTTTCACTGACCTTGAATCCATGTTTATGCAGATGTCTCAGCACGAGTTCTGTAGATTGCAAACAGAGCTCTGCTGTAGATGCTCCCAGTAGTACGTCATCCACGTACTGAATGAGAGTCACGTTCTGTGGGAGGGGGCAAGTCTGTAACACATCTTTCAAAACCTGGTTAAATATACCTGGGAAAAGGCCGAACCCTTGTGGCAGACGGGTGTTGCGCAGCTGCTCCCCACAATAGGTGAAAGAAAAAATATCTCTGCACTCTTCTGCTAATGGCAAACAGAAAAAGCCATTAGCTAGATCAATGCATGTGTACCACTGCTGTGAAGGCTCAAGGTTGGAGAGAGCAACATAGGGATTTGAGACAGGAACAGTAGGAGTCACCAGAACTGAATTTATTGCTAAAGACATATGGTTAATCCTACATCTGTGGGCCCCTCAGCCCATAACTATTAAGGTAGGCTCTGCAAAAGAGCTGCAGCTTTGGGATGATCTGTTTTTTCTCTTCCATGATGACATGTGAGCATCTCATGCTGCAACAGGACTTCATAAGTAGCTGTACATTTTATACAGTATGTGTCTGTGCTTTTAGAATACCTTAAGTTGGTGACTGAGGTGTCCTGCCAGTTCCCAGCTGCCAGAGAGCACTTTACCACTCCTCCCAATTCCTTAGCTTGGTGCTCAGGATGCAAAGAAAGAGAAACATGAGGAACAGCTTCATCTGACATTAAATAGCATACTGCTTGTTCAGGTGTTACATCAACTGTTGCAGCCACACCCTCAGGAGCCACATAAATATTTTTGGATGAAATGAACCATGTCCTACCTTCTACTGTTTCATTAAACAAATCTTGGTACCATTCAGTGTGACAACGGTCGTAGAACAGAGTGACATGGGGCGGGTCAGGCGGAGAGGTGTAGTACTTTGAATCCAGGGTTTCCACAGCTGATACACAGAGAAGATGCTTGGAAAAGAAGGTGCGGTCAGCAGTCCCGAGTAGATGTCAGCATATTCCTCTGCAACTGGCTGTAAGCGATATTGTCCATGCTGAAGCATTTGTCCACATGCCAAAGAGGAACCATCTGGAAAAGTTACTGTTAACCCATCAGGACCACACAGCGCTGATGCTCCCAGCTTCACTAATAAGTCTCTGCCCAGCAAATTAACAGGTGTGCTGGGTGAACACACAAAAGGGTAAGTTACTGTCTGATTCCCAATCTGAACAGGAAGTGGTAAAGTCACAGGCAGAATGTGTGCAGCCCCTGAGAAGCCCATCACAGAAACAGTCTTGGTAGAGAGCAGTGGTTTAGGAGGTTGCTGTGTTATGGTGGAATAAGTAGCTCCAGTGTCCACTAAAAAATTCAGACAGTTCTCTTCCACCTTTGCAGGCAACATGGGGTCTACCATGCCCACGCTCAGGGGTGTGTCAGTAAGGGCTGTATGACGGGTGTCCACCCATCTGTGGATACTGGCCGTGCTGGGGTGGTAGAGATGCCATACCTACATTAGCAGGTACCGTTACTCCCTGCTGTGACCCCCAGGTGGGGGAGGTGCGTGCCCAATGTCCAGACTGACCGCAGTTGTAGCATACTTTCCCAGTCCCTGCTGCCCCAAACCCTTTTCCTTGGGTGCTCCACGCCATCCCCCACGACCACGCTGACCACCAACATGCATCCGCCCCCCACGACCGGGGCCACTGTACCTGTAATTTTAAAATGGTTTAGGGTGGAGGGGGGGGAAATCCCCCCCCTTGCCAACTGATCAGTCACAGACATAGGGGGGTGTGCTGCAGGAGATGCAGATGCAGCCAAAGGAAAAGCTTGAGCTGCAGTTTAACATTACATTTCAGTTTTATCACTTTTTTTTTTTTTAATTTCTCTTTGGGCCTTTTGGCTGCAATTTAAGAAGCTGGGGTTCTGTAGGTGCCCTTTTTCTCCTTTTTTGGGCCTTTTCTCTGCCCCCGAGCTGTATGTAAAGGGTGAACTAAAATGTTTTTCCCACTTTGTGAAGTCTGTTCCCCTGCCAAATCAGGATTATTTTTTTCCCTTTTGACCACAGCCCAAAGGGAAATTGCTTTTAATATGGCTTCTCTAAACAGCTCTCCAATTCCCCCCTGTCCCCGAAACTTGGGTTTTAACCCTTTTGTGTCTCATCCACGTGTCCACGGCAGCCCCCCTAGTGGTCTTTCGGATGGGCTTGGTCCCAATCGAATTGGGGGACTGCAAACGGGGGGGTTTTGGGGGTTTACTGATTTTTTTATGGCTTTTCCCTAGGGCTATCATTACACGTGTCAGGGGTTTTGTCATCAGGGGTCATTACCGCAAAATCAGCATTTGGTTCTATTTCCCCCCCAACTGGGGACGCACAGATTGTCCCAAAATTTGTTTAAAAGACCTAAGGCCAGTGTCATGCCTTTAGTCAAGTTTTCTAAATTCTGTAAACCAGACACGTCCACATTCTGCAATAGGTGGCAAACTTATCCACTAATGCCTGTAAATCTCCCAATGAAAAAGGGGACATATTTTTGTATCCAATTAAATGAGGTCAACAATGGACATTGAAATCTGGATGGACCGCTCTGGCTACGAGTAGTCATGGTGTCTGTTCTCTTAAACCCTTTAAAGCTTTTCTGTCATCTTTTTGGGCCCTTTTCCATAAAAACCATGCACTTTTGATTCAATTGTGTAACGCCTCTTAAAGTCTAAGGGGGGCCGGGGGGTTTTTCGGGTTTCCTTGGGGCCCTACTTCAGTTTTTCATAAAACCAATCACTGCCAGAAGATACACTACTCTGCTGAAAACATTCTTCCTCCTCTGATACTTCTGGCTCAGGGATCCAATTGCCCCTTTCAGGGATATTTCCCCCCCACCTTTACAGGGTTTTCCCCGCAGGCTGCCGGTCACCAGAGCTGGGTGCCTCTGCCCGTGTTTTCTGTCTAGATTGTGAGTCAGAGCCGCACGCTCCGTCTTCACAGGACACTTTCAAAACACTTAATTTCTCTTTAAAATTCCCCAGGGGGTCTTGCATAATCCTGTATGCGGGGGGTTCACGCATGGTGTAGAGTGCTGCGGGAGAAAGATCTGTGTAGGGCCCTCTTTATCGCTCTCTATGCTGTCAGAGAAGGGCTCATAACAGGCAGGTCCTCCCACTTGGAGTGTATATACTTTTGACGGTTCAGGGAAAAAACGGGTTGTAATGCGCACGTAACTGGCCTGATTCTGTGTCTCCTCTAATATGTATTTTTCCATTTTGCACATCTATCACTGGATATATAACTTGTGTGGGACTATAGGGCGGAGGAACACTCGGTGGGGTGGTGCTGCTGTTTTTTCTGACTGCTTCTTTTGTGTTCTGTCCTTGCTGCAGTGAATCAATCCCTGCCACCAAACCAACAAACTATCCCACTCTGTCTCTCTTTTTCCTGCGTCTTTTGCTTCAACTTTACACTTTCTTCCACCAAGTCGTCCTTTCTCATCAGCTTAAATCAACCAACTTTCTTTATCCTTCAGATGCCTCTTATATTCTCGGTTCAACCATCAACGGTTCCCTGTTATCCATTCCTACTCCTCCTTCGACAATCGCTTCCTTGATCTTTTCTATAGTTTTCTAAACTTCCTTCTTTGACTTTTTCTCACGTTTTTCCATAAAGTCTGCCAGCACAGTTACCTAATCTGACAACGGTATCCAGGGACCTCTACCCCATCCATCATCAATCTTTTCACCATCAATCTCTCCTGCCATGTTGCACAATTTGTCTCTTTTTTTGTCACAACCTATGGCAATGCAGTTATAATCACAGCTTCTACAATCACTTCACCTCTTATGCATTATGTTATGGTAGTACAATTTATAATAAAATCACCGCTTATACAATCACTCACACTCAAGTGCATTATACTATGGTAGTACAGTTTATAGTAAAATCACCGCCTATATAATCACTCACACTCAAGTGCAGCCATTCACAGCTATTCGCAGCCACTCATTTTTATTCTCTTCTCACTCATATGCACAGTAAATCCAGTTAGACAAATACAAAAAGAACAAATACAAATACAACAGGATATATAGCTTGGGCGCGCGGAGGGCCTTTAACCCTTCCACTCAACTTTATCAACCTCTCCTGGTCCAACCGCTGTGATGCTAAACCTGGTTTGACATTTAAGAATCAACCCCCCCGTTGACTCCCTGGAATTCCTTTTACTTAATTTTATTCTTACAGTTTCACCATTTAAGTATCTCAACTGCCTTCCCTCACCTGCCAATTCAGGGTCTCGGGGTCCTATCCCTTGCCACTTAGAGGCGTCCTCAGTCCCTCGGGGAGGCTCTTACTAACCCCAGCCTAAATACCCCAGTCCTCATCAGGACTGAGTTTGGATTGCCAAATCTGGAACTTATTTACTTCAACACCATCACCATTCAAGTATCTTCGGTGAAAAGTATGTTAAAGCCTCAACATTCAAGTATCTCTGCAGTACACATACACAATCATTCTGTCTGTGGATGTCTCCCCAGCAACAGCATATAAAACAGAGATATACGTCATTATTTAATTAAGAATTGTTTCCCACACGTGGATACAGACAGAGAACACCTGCAAGCCTTGCCCTTGAATAATGAACACTCATTGTTTTATAATACTAGAAGATACTGTTACAGTATCAAAGAAACAGAGATTCAGTCGGTCAGCACAGAGAGGAGTAGCATGCCTCCCCAATACACTACCGGCTTCTCACGATACAGACAGAAAAGACATGGAAGCCTTAACCTTGACTAATAAACGCTCATTTTGTTATAATACTAGAGGCTAGTGTTAGGGTTTTTTCTAACTATCAAAAGCATAACTAAAACTAATAAAAATCAATCTATAAGCTGCAAAGTCCCAAATATATCTTATATCGAATTCCCACCGAGATGTAACTCGCTTGAACTGAGAGCCAAACCGTGGGCCATTATCAGAGGTGACTTTGTCAGGCTGGTCATGTTGGGCAAATTGAGACTTTTAATCCCAGTGTCTGCTGACAAATCCAGGTGCAGCTCAATTTCCTAGAAGTCAGAATAGTGGTCCAGGATAAGCAGGTAGTCCTTTTGCCTGTGAGTAAACAGATCCATGCTGACAATCTGCCATGGTCATGTGGGCAGTTCATGTGAGAGCATGGACTCCTTCTACTGTCTGTGTGGATATTCATTGCAGGTAGAGCATGTGCTCACAAAGTCTTTGATTTCTGCCTGCATGTTAAGGCCAATATAGTGTCTCTCTGGGCTGCTGGTAGCAGGCATCTCTGCCTATGTGGCTTGAATGTATACAGGCAAGTATTTATTTGATCTGGGAATGATGACCTTCTCCCCTCTAAATAAGATTCTGCATAATAATTTCATCATGAAAAGGCTTATATTTCCATATTTTTTGTGGAGTGCCATCCTTTGACTATGGCCATTCTCTGATAACTGTCTATTTAAGTGACTGTAGACAATCTGTGTGCCTCCTGATCTGTTCAAGTCGCTGGTCACTGACATTCACATACTCTGCCTAGACACTCTTGCCTGGACACTCTTGTTCAGCGTGTCACTCTCGAACATCTTTGAGCCTGGCTTGTAGACCACTTAAAAGTTGTAGTTTTGCAATGCTAAGAGCATGCTCTGAAGCCTCTTGGGTGCACTCAGAAGTAACTTGCTGGAAATGGAAATCAGAGCCTTATGATCCTTCTCAACTCTAACAACATCACATCCATACAGGTAATGATGGAACCTCTGGCAGGCAAAGACAATACTGAGGTACTCTTTCTCAATTTGCGCATCATTTTTTTCTGTAGGATTGAGGACTCTGGATGTGAAGGCGACAGGTTGGCCTTTCTGCATGAGTCAGCACCTGAAGCCATTCTAGCTGGAGTCACTCTGAAGTGTGACAGGTCGGGTCACATCGTTGTAACACAGCACTGGTAAGGATAAATCAACTGAATTGAATTGAATCGATGTGGCCAGTGACTTAAACTCTGCAACTGCTTGGAAAGCCAGTGCAAAGGAGTTTCTTTGTCTAGCAGGCGTTGCAGTGGCTCACAGACAGCTGACAGGTGTGACATGAACTTATAATATAAGTAGTTTGAAAACCCTATGGAAAATCCCCAACCCTTCAGCTTGAACAGGACACTTTTATGGAGATTAAGGCCATTGTTGTGTATGTGGAATTCTTGAACAATCCGATGTACCATTTCCATTTACCCACACATTTTGGCAGTCCGGGCTTATGTCAAGTTGACCTGGCAAGCTTCAGGATGTAATAATAATCATTTACAGAAGAAGAACACCCTGTACCAAAATAATTCGCTTATACAAATGTGGTCAGGAAACTGCTCTCATTATCCAACCATCACTGCAGGAAGGCATGCTTGGCATCAACCAATGTAAAAACTTTAGCTTTTGGCAGTTTGTGTAAAACATCCTCGAGCTTAGGCGTAAGATAATGAGAGCGTTTCAGGGCCTTGTTCATAAACTTTGGATCCAAACATATTCATCCATTCAGTTGGCTCTGTGACATCGGTGATGTGCCCGTCAGCCTGGTATTCATCCAACAGCCTCTTCAAATCCACTTTCATAGCAATACGGGCACTGCAAGGAGCGCATTGCATGGGGGACAGATGGGTCCAACTCAAAATGGACCATCCCCAGTACCGACTCAACGGTTGAGTTGAAAACATCCCTGTATTTGTTAATCAGCTGCTCTTTGGTCAGCGCTCTGGGACCACTTTGCTCTACTGTGTTAACATCTGCAGCAATCATGAACTTAATAAATCAAAGGCATTTACAAGTGAAGCCTGACAGCAGTGGCTCTTGGTTTGTCTTGACCACTTTAAATGATAGCTGTTGCTTTCGCCCATGAACCACAAACACAAGCCCCTTTTCCATTGCCCGTAGAAAGCCACAGGCTTTGGAAAGCCCAGGTCGTGTTTCGATACAAATTTACCTGAGTAATTTCAGATTTCCGTGGCTTTACTTTCAAGGGTAAATGGTCCTACTCTCAAGTAGGTCTTTTCAGTGTCAAAATGAAGTGAGAACCTTCCATGTATCCATGCAGAAATTAACAAAACCCTCACAATCAAATCAATGAAATATAAATCAGAAAATATTCACATTCTGAAGATATGAAGTCTAGGACGTCCATTCAGAGTCATGCCATTAATTCTCTTGTTTTGCAGAAGTGTATCACTGTGATTGAGACAAACACAATTATAATACATTACAATTATAAGTGCTACTGGATTTTGTTAATCAACTATATGTGTAAGATAAGCCTCTGGAAGTCCCTGACTAAGGAGACATATGACTTCAGTGTTTCTGACTAAACTTGACTTAAGACTTCAGTGAAGGCCCATCGAAACCTGGAGCATCAGTGCCTGCTTAGAGGAAATAACCTGAAGATTTAAGTTGCCTTCCGCCCAAGAGATCAACTCGTTGCCTCCTGAAGAATTTATCTCCATCGGGTGCATGGATGAGCCTCAGTCTCCAAAGCCTCCTCTTCAAGCTCACAAGTTTCAGCACTGTGTAAAGATAGGTTAAGTTGATTGATTCATTTCTATTATTCAATCATTATGTTTTGCTGGATTTTATGCTGTTATTGACCCATGCAAAAGCGATACTAATTAAAGCATATAAAATTCTAGTTAAATTGTTGACAGTCAATTATTTGAGTCACCTTATTTTTGATTTTCTTGTTTGTAGTATAAAGCCTACAGATTTTTGTAGGTTGCCTTAAGCCAAACTTGTCAAAACAATGCCCTTGGGGCTCGTGCCGAGTCATTAAAATTAACCTAACCCATATACCAGCTGCAAGTTGTAAAATTAGGGAATGAGCAGCGATTAACAGAAGTTATTGTTGAGAGTTGGATGACTGCTGTGGGCTACTTGGTTGTCCAAACCACCAGTTGAAAAAGGGCAAGACTTCGGGATGTAGGCTGATAGAGGTTAGGCGTGTCATTTCCTGACACCAGCTTAAACAGATCTTTTAGTAAACTTGCTTAGTGAGACCTTTCAGGTTTAAGGAAGTCCAGACTTGTTGGATGGAGGGCTGGACTGAGCAATCCTCTCAGAAAAGGAAAGTAGGAGGGAGGGGTTAGTTAATCGGACAATGACACAGCTTTTTCTGGGATTTCTTAATGGGGCGGAGCTGTGTGCAGCGAGGTATGGCACGAGCAGCTTTAGTAATGGCAGAGGTTACAATACAAATTAATCATTTATCTTCCACTAAAAAGTAGTTTTAGGATGTTTTTAAGCGAGAAAGTAGACCTCAAAACTTCATCTGTGCAGTCAGTTCATCAAGTATGAGCCTACTTTAAAATGTTGTTTTCTGAGTTTTTGGAACAGTGGTGGTTCACTTACAGGCTGGTCTGGCTGCTAAGGTAAGCTAAGCTAATCGGAACTGGCACTTCCGCAATAACCACTGCCTGATCTTGGCCTGGCACAATGGGATTTCCCACTACCTGTTATCTGTTTGTGATTGCTGAAAGTGAATATAAACCTTTTAGTAGGTATGTGGTAAACAACCACAAGTATAAGAAAATAAAACTGAATATTTTTCACCATAAATTTGTGACATTTTAATTTATTGTTAGCATTAAGTATAAACTGTTTCACAACAGTTGTTTAAGACCAATGTTTTAATGCAGTGCTGATGCACTTAATATTTTCCAAGCACATAAAGAATACATATTTCCCAAAGATTTTTCATAGTTTAATGCAGACAGCTCTGCAGGAGGAGAGACAACAGTTACAGGTTTAGATGCAGTCTCCCAGATCCTGCCATACTCTGCTGTACTCTATGCATCGTCTACTTCATATACAGTAAATATTTGCTTATGATCAGTTTTTTTTACTCTCAGTCAGTCAGTCAGTCATTTTCTACCGGTTATTCCATAGTAGGTCGCGGGGAAGCCGGTGCCTATCTCCAGCAGTCTATGGGCGAGAGGCGGGGTACACCCTGGACAGGTCGCCAGTCCATCACAGGGCAACACACAAACAACCATGAACACACTCATTCACACACCTAAGGGCAATTTAGAGTGACCAATTAACCTAACAGGCATGTCTTTGGACTGTGGGAGGAAGCCGGAGTACCCGGTGAGAACCCACGCATGCACAGGGAGAACATGCAAACTCCATGCAGAAAGACCCCCGGCCAGGAATCGAACCCAGGACCTTCTTGCTGCAAGGCAACAGTGCTACCAACTGTGCCACCGTGCAGCCCTTTTTTTTTTAACTCTAATAAATATTTTTTTTTTACTAAAAAAAAGATCTGTAGTTATCTAATATGAGTTTACCTGAATCCTCAAATGAGTCCTTGATTTGCTGAGTTTCAATTTGCATTGTGTGAATCGTTACCAAGCAACCACGTGAACGGCTTTAGCCTTAGGAGTGAATTCCATCATCTTCAGTTACATATCGGGCTGTTCAGTTGTGTAACACATTTCAATTGTACCAACAAGAGGTAATGTCTTTTCTGTTAATAACCTGCGCCCTGTGTTTTTACAAACCATTTCATCCTTCAACTGTCCATAATCACGTGCAGTTGCTTTCTCTTTCAGACTGGTGACCAAATTTTAAAATGATTCTTCATCTTCCTGTTTATAACATCACGTTTTTTGCAGTCTTGAAGTACTGTCCCAGCGCATCCAGTATTGCAAATATTTAATTTCACTGTGCTTCTGTCAGATTGTGACAGTAGATGAATTTTGTTTTTCAATCATTCTAGTTCACACTCCAGTCACCGGGAAAGCTCATTGGTGATGCTGGAGGAGACAATGCAGGTTGATGTTTGTCTATGCTGGTAAAGTTAGACTACTTTGAAGAACCTTGGATTCCAAAACGTTAGATGCTGTCTGTTTGTCCAACCAACGACCATAAAGCACACAGAATTAGAACTAGTTGTCTTAAAAATTTCTCTCTGAGCTTCTGCAGAAAAGACTCTGACCTGAAGTTTCCAAAGATGAGACAGTGTATCTAATCACTTTGACAATGCATTTTTTCCCACTGCCTGAAGAAGACAGCAATGAAACCATAGCTCTGCACTACAGCTCTGCCTACAGTCCGAGCTGCGGCTCATGTCGACACCGCATGCTGCCCACATTTGTTGATCCGAGCAGACACTCCCAATAAGCAGCTAAATTGAGAGGTGCCTGGAAGTGAACTCGTCACCCTTTGGACCTTTTGACACCAGAATGGTTCACGTAAGAGGTTGTGTCTGGGCAGAGAAAATTAATTTAGGGTAAATCAATTTAAAAGTTGTTGATTCTTTCTTTGTGATGAAACTGCATGTGTGCTAACACCATGAATAAAGGAGAAAACAGAGAAGCTTAGTCTTCAGGAACAACGACGCAGAGAGTTACACTGGAGCACAGGGGACTTGTGTTACCACTTAAGTTAACAATAAAGCGATTAAGGACTGGCAGGCAGCTACTCTTATACACCAGCTAATGAAGATAGGAAATAGACGTGCAGAGGCACACCAGCTCAAATCCACCCAGTAGCAGAGTAAGTCAGTTGTGCCATCCAGTGGCCATCTGAGGAAATATACAAACAAACCACACAAACACCCCAGATTCTCAACGCTTCCATCTATTGTTCTATAACACCACTCCATATTGGGCTGGAATTCACAGGACAATACCTGGCAGACTAAAAATTGTTTGGCTAATCCACTCCTTATCAGGTGGTGCCCTGATTTGTTAATCTGACTATAAATGTTACGTTCTAACTTTTTTAGTATTTCTGTTAATTATTAATTTTTTATTATTATTATTAATAGTTGCTAATAGTTAAACCAATCACTGTTACACAACTGTGGTGCTGTGATTTAATATTCTGATTAAAAATGTAAGATTTTAACTTTAATATTATTTTTGTAAATAACTATTAATTATATTTATTAATAGTTGCTAATACCCAAAATCAAACATATTGTTGCGCAAAAATCTTCAAATCCAACATTTTTTTTAATTAAATTGCCATAGCAGCATATTTATGTTTACATTCCTGCATTTGACTGAATTTGCATCAAAGTATGTGGTAAATGTTGCACAAGTGTTTAACAGACATTACGATGTCAGTTGCAACATTTCTGTTTAATGCTTTTAACATCTTTAATTCTGATTACAATAAAAAAAAATTATATTTCTTACCAACAGAGTAACTTAATGTTAAAGTAATATGTGAATATATGTTCCAAGGTTCCAGGTGAATTGAATCTTGAGGTGTTTGTGTCCTTTTTATCCCATTATATTCAAGTAGTGTTGACTTAGTAGTAATGCAATGACCACAGATTAGTACAGCCATCCCTCTGGTTTCCTGAAAAACAAGTTAAATCCGCTGTTATGTTGATGAAAAATATTAACAATAGACTCAAAAGGAAATACTGGACTTATCCAACAAATAAACAAAATATCCCATTCCAAAGGCAATTTTGCAAAGGGAATTTTCTGTGCTTGCAGGCGACCTGCACATATCTGTTTGTCTATTATGGTGGAGAATGGAGAATGAGGGGAGGGGTTGCCTCTGGAATTTTTTTGATCATATCAACAACAATGGGAACACTGGGCATCCATCATGACCTGACCACCTCCATCCCCTGCATGTACTTGAAGCGGTTCAACAAGTGGTAGCAATTTTCCATTTTCATTTGTTGACCACTTGACCATATGCTTTCCTGAGCTCCAGCAGATGAGCTCTCATTCATGGTCAGCTTCTGGTCTGTACACACCTATGAGCTCTGCACCATTGCAGAGCTGTTGATGGCAGAGTATTTGGAAGAATATTGCACAAGTCTGCGGAAATGGAAAATACTATACCATTGTAAACCAAAAAAAAGAGAAAACTAGAAAGCAGAAAAAGAAAATACATTCACTCAGATTAAATTATACAGCTAACTAAAATAATTTTTTCCTATGCAACAAAGTTGTACTTTATGTTTTACATTTGTTGGGTGTTTGTATTTATGCTTTTTTTCCACAAGCAGGTTAACCTCTTTAACCCTATTATCATCTTCTGACACAATTCATTGTTACTACCCTTTAAATATAATAAGACTTTTTTTAAAGTCTACCCTTTGGAAATACCCGAATTTCCAAAACAATTATTATTAGACTGTATTATTGGGTAATTTTCCAGATAATTGGCCAGGGAATAAAAGTTGATAATTCTTTTTGTCAGTCCATAATCAGCTTTTTAACCTTTTGCCATTACGGGACATATTTCAGCCTCTACAACACCTCTGCTCTATATGATGTATTATTATTCCCTCAGACGATCTTATTGGCGTTGCTTCTTCTCATGAGAGCACAGTGCAAATATCTTAGCTCAAATCCTTGAGGTGTTCTCAAGCTCTCTTGGTAAAGTGTGATGTATAGCTAAAGCTGGGCCCACAACAAACAATTTTATGCCCGATTTTCAGCATCTGTTTGCACTACTTGTGGTCGGTGAGCAGGGTAAGTCAGCACAAAAATCTATTAGTTTGAGATGGGGTGACGGCCGGAGTCTGCAAGTCTGAGAGGGGAAACATCCTGTCGCAGTCAAACGTTTAATTTTTTTAACACATGAAAACCAAACTAAGACACCAGGAAACACTTAACCAGGGGAGAAAGACAAATACTCACCTATGTGAGAGGAAACTAGAATAGCCAGGGAACTGAGCACAGGAAAAAACTAAGAAACTAAATACAATGAAATTAACTAATAAGCCAAGAACTAACTGACACTTCAAGAACACAGAGAAATAAATTGAATACAGCAAGACCTAAAAAAGAACAATAATAAAGAATCAAGAAGCGATTAAAACTCAAACACTATTGAAAACCCAACGTCAAACACCTTTGGTCGTCATTTACTAGTGATGGGAACTCCAGCTCCTTTTAGAGAACCGGTTCTTTTGGCTCAGCTCACTTAAAAGAACCAGTTCTTTTTGCTCCCTAACTGCCCTTAAGATAATTTGTTACTTAAATTAATTTATTGCCCACAATTACGTAAATATACATGCTAAATGAAACAGTAATTTAAAATGCAGCAGGATTAAGACGGCAGAAGAGAATCTCATCTTCAGCGTGAATCCAGTGAACAGATCGCATTAATTTTAACAGCAGGTTTGCTCATGCTGTTGCAGCGCTGTCCACACCCAATGCCAAATAGTCAACCAATGTGTCTAACTGAGCCTGCTGAGGGATCAGAGGCACAAGTTAACCACAGTAAGACCTTTAATATATGTGTCTCAAGGGAGAATATGGTCGAAAGGGGATCGAAACTGTGAAAGTGGCAAAAAAGGCAACCCCTCTAAACCTTCAAAGGTGCTGTTTCTTGGAGAATCCAGAATTGACACAGGCACGATAAGAAAATGAGTTTTGTCCAGTGAGTAGGATATATTCATTATTTTTAACTTTCTACATTATGAAGGTCACAGGACATTAAATGTTTTTAATGGCTATTTTTTGGTTAGAGTGCGTAGAAACAGCATAGCAATGTAAGGTGAATTTCACTATTTTCCTTAAATATTAGTGGTTACATTAATTCATTAATTGTTTTGTTTTTTGTAGCAATGCTGACTGGGATTGAGAAGCGACTCTTTGAAGGTGATACTGAAAGGGGCAAATTGCCAAAGTATTCCCTGAATGATTTGGACAATGAATAGTTCAAGTATGTTCTTTGTTTCTCCATCTTCTGGCGAAATCTGTACAGCAATTTTAAAATACTTTAGACAGGAAGATATGTATGGATACCTGAAGCCCATTACTATTTACCCTCACATCACTTCAGTGCCAATAGCTAAAGATTTTTGGTAAAACCTAAATGGTTGTTAATGCATATTTAATTAATACATTAATACATTGACCTTAATGTCTTACAGCAAGGGCAAGACATTGAAAGACACCTAAAATTGAAATTTCAATCTCTTTTATCTTGTTGCAGGTGAAATATTTTGTGTAAGCATAGTCCAGGGAGGAGCTGCACCACGATTTTTACAGGATTGGCGTTACCACTACCTTGTGACTGGGAACCTTAAAACTGATGGTGTACATGACACAGAGTTGTCTCCACTTATGAGAGAGGTATGTCTGGTAGTTTGTCTGTATAAAATTAATCTACAGATACATCATAACACATATGATATGATTCTTCTGCATTAAAGATTAAAGATGCACTGGACTTTTCACCATAAATCACAAAAATTGTAGCTACACTGGTCCAATAGACATGGAGCACAAGAGCAGCATTCTGAGGGTCAGTTTTACCTCTCGAAATATTAACTGCTGATGACATACAGAATATTACATAGTTAATACATTCCCATCAAGTAAGTAATATTTAAAGCGATTACAAACCTTTCTACCTTTTGTAAGTGCTGTTGAACTGCACATCACCACCAAAAGAACACCTTGCAGCTTTGTCAAGGGTCTTAAGGTATACAGCCTCATCAACGTGATGCAGAAAAAGCCAACTGAGTACCGTGGTCTCTTTGTGGCTGGATAAGCTGCCATGGTAAGCTGTACCTAGAAGTTGATGTAATCATTTTTTAAGTGTTTGTACTTTTTGACTTTATTATTCATAATGCTATGATTGACATGTTAAACATTGATTCAATTCTATCCCACTTCTGGAGTTTGCTAAATTGTACAATTAAATATACTAGTGATGTTATAATCTTTAATTTCTTTGTTAGGTAGACTCTCATTACATACTTTCCCACATGACACCAAAGATGAGCCCGGTTGGTTTGTGTAGACAGAAGAAACAGTCCAAAATCTTTGAATATTTTCATGATTTCTTGCTTGCACTTAAGGGTATGTGCAAATATGTCTCATTTTTTATTCTTACAACTACTTAGTAAAAATCTTTTTAGATTTATTTGATGTTGTTTGGAAAATCTTTCATGGTGAGGACGGTATAAATGTTATCAGAAATGTACATACAATATAAAACAAAACACCATAATAATGTTATGTCACTTTGTTTTAAGTACAGTGAATTTGGAACTAATATAATAAAATTTTTGATTCTTTTATAAGATTATGTGTTTGCAAATAAATTGGCCAAGCTCTGACCATCCAAGTTGTAACACATGCAAATATTCATACATTGGGACTTTATGTCTATTCAATTAAATTCAATCAGTTTTTAAAAATCATCGATTTCACGTCAGGTACCTACTTCCAATTAATCCTAACTATCGAACAGTGTAGTCAGAATTCGATAATTTATTCCAAGATATTGGTTAAAACGTTATATTCCTATCAAGTGAGACCGGAGATTGCATAAAGTCTAGTGACCTGTAAGCAGTCACTCATACCTGGATGAGCGGTGTACTTACAAATGGACGTATCACTGGTGTAAGGATTATTATCTGACATAATATATTTAATACATTTAATATATATTTTAATATTTATCATATAAATGTGTCGGTGCTGTTAAGGTTTGTGTGCCTGATGGTGATACCAGGCCCAGTAAAATATGACTGGATGGTATTAAGAGACAAAATGGAAAAGGTATGAATATAAGACGAGCGCTGCATGATTGACACAGGAACTCTGCTCATGATATAGTGACATGAATTCGCACATAAATATCTAAGAGCTACAAAATTTATTAGCAAAAAAAGTCAACTCAACAGTCAAACAATATTTTCAAATCAACAAACTCTTTTACTTAGGCTAAAGCAATTCCAATTATAACTACCAAGTGCAGAATTAAAGAATAACGAATAGAATAATGTGGCAAACAATAAATACAACAAACATATTAACAAGTTATTTAAAGATGGTTGACATCATGACACAAAGAGTGATGCAACATTACCATGCAATGGTTATGTTATGAGAACCAAGGATTATTCTGCGAGAATCTGGAAATGAAGTATAAGTTAGTCTTGAACAACAAGTGCAAGATCAGTAGAAATATGTATTTTAATAAAATAATGTTTTTAAAGAATGATCTGCTGAAACAAAAACGTACCTTCTGGATGACCATTTCTCACGGTGTGTCTAATTGAGCTGCCGTATTATTTATCAAAAATATATTAAAGAAATTTATTAAAGGGGTGAATTTGGAAAAGAGCCAAATCTGCTCTTTGGAACATTGGGGCTCAATGTGTTTACTTAGTTATCAGATTAGTAAAAATAATGGTTTAGGTACTATTATTCAACTACTTGAAAACTAACAACCTTTTGTTAAATATTCTGTACAGCAGAAGCACGTGGTTCTTACCGGTTAAGTAGTTGAGCTAACAATAAAGAGCGCTGATAGCTTAGTACCAGAAAATCAAACACATACCTTTTGTAAAATAAAGGGGTTAAATATAAGGGTTAAAATGTGCATAACGCGGTACGGGTGCATTATAGATGCATCTTCTGTGTTAAAATCACCCTTTAAATAGAGTTTGTCATTCAACTTTAAAAACACACCAACCCAGGACCACAAACACTGAGCACGTGTGCCACAGATATCTGCTAGCACCAAGATAGCTTGAGTTCAACACAAACAAAACCAACTTCCATAAAATGGAAAAACATTTTAGATCATTTCAATCTAATCGCTTCTATATTATTCTGCCCAAACACTGATAGGTATGAGAAACGTTGTCGGGGGAGGGGGAGTTGAAGAAACGTCCGCTCTTAATAAACACACATTAGCTACAGCTAACCTCCTGACATAAAAGAATATAATCAGGGGAGTTGACGGCTGTTTCTTCGGCCGGGCCGAAGACGTGCACGTTACCGTGTGCCGTTGGTGATGCATGCTCCTGTTGTCCTTCTCTCAGGCGGGTAGAACTGCTTCTGGGCTTGTAGAGCAATGCTTCTCTATCTGGGACTTTCTCTGGAGGACCAGATTGGCTTCTGCAGGCCTCAGAGAGAAAGTCAAGCCAGGCGTGTACTAATTCCCTTTCATGAATGAATCTACCAGATTCACAGAGTGATTCATTTGTACTTATCTTAGTGCATATGATCGATGATCGTATGACACCCTTGGATCCAATTTGAGTTTATGTCTGTTTGCCAGCAAAGAGACATTAGCGCGCTTGTCCCCCCTATCCGGGTCCCTCTCGAGGCCGTGTGGAAGAGATCGGCTTGTTGGAGAGGGGGTGCTCTTATACAGACAGTGGCATCATGGGAATTCCGCTGTTACAGTTTGCTTGGCTGTGCCGGAAGTAGGTTAATGCAATTTATTTTGAAAGTTCCAGAAAAGTTTGTACCGGAGTTTAATGTTGAAATCCATAGCTGTGGGTCCCAACACTGGCGTTGACTTTGCAGCAATCCCTCATACTGAGCATGCATGTAGCGTCAGTGGAGAGGAAAAACTCCCTTTTAACAGGAAGAAACCTCCAGCAGAACCAGGCTCAGTGTGAGCAGCCATCTGCCACGACCGACTGCAGGTTTAAGAGAACAAAGCAGAGACAGAAGACTCTGGTCCAAAGACGACAACTTCTTTCTTGTCTGAATTTAGAAGCAAAAAATTTGAAGTCATCCAAATTTTTATGTCTTCAAGACATGCTTGTAGTATATCTAACTGGTTTGGCTCATCATTATGGATGACTAAAGTTAAGTATCATCAGCATAACATTGAAAATTTATCCCGTGCTGCCTGATTTTTTACCTATATATAGTGAAGAGAATTGGCCCAAATAGTGAACCCTGTGGTACTACACAATTAACCCTGGAGTTTGAAGACGATTTGTCATTTACATGAACAAACTGGAGTCTGTCAGACAAATAAGATTTAAACCAGCCTAGTGCTGTTTCCCTGATCCCTACAGCATGTTGCAGCCATTCTACGAGAATAGGTATTATGTCTAATGCCCCTTTTTTCTTTCACAGATTCAGAGCAACAAGATGGTGGAGGAGAGACACTGACGGTTCTCCTGGTTATGCAGTGGATGATGGGGCAGGCACACAGGCGACAGAGAGACATCTTCTGCTATCAGACTGGATGTCTTTTAAAAGCAGTGTGGTATTTGATCACCACTGATTGGACAATTTGCCAGACCATAGGGTCTACTATCCAGTTGTCAGTGCGTGTACTACTGCAAGTACATTCACTACTGCTCGTTACACTGACAATGAATCTTTCAAGAGGAACATGGAAACAGCAGTTAAACATGGTGCAGGTTTTGCAAAAGTGTAGTTTCCCTATTTTTCTGCTTTCAGTGTGGTTTATGTATTTTACTCAAAACAGAGTTCATAGTTATGGTTCAGTCTAATACATTGGTGGTTTTTCTAATGTTATAGTTTTAGAAAGTTTTAATTAAATACACAAGTCTTTGTATGTTGTATGTGCTTGTATTGCACGCATTTTATGACGGATATCATATTTAAATTTGTCAGGTTGTAATGCAATCTAAACAGTTGTAATGTCAAAATAAAACTTATCACCAGGTTTCTTCAGAATAAGAAGCCATTACATTAACTTTTCAATTGTAAAGCTGAACCTCAAAATCTTGCATTAAAAAGAGCTTAAAGTCTGTCAAGTCTTTGTGTTCAATAATAAATTAATTTGTGTACTCATTGCTGAAACACAAAGCAATACATGCAAGATAAGACCTTAACTAATTTACTAACTTACTAAATAAGAACATGATTGCATTTGAAATACTTTTACTAAATTTATAGAAATACCCACATCAGTGATGGAACATAGATCCAAAGGGAGATGGTACCATTGTCTGGATGCTGACATCGAAAAAGCCCAGTCACCAAACTGTTTGGATGTGGTTCTTTGTACAAAAACTGGTCTGAAGGCCTCAAAGACCTGCCCGGCACACAATATTTGAGATGAATATGAAAGACCCTAAATGCTAAGAGCTTTAAAAAGAAACTTGTTTGAAATCTATTCAAAAAAATCAGGAAAATAGAAGATAGAACAGGCTTGATGTGTTCATAGCGGGAATGGTCAGTTAAAGATTCCTGGGCTGCTCCATTCTGCAAAAGCTGATTGAAGGATGACTGATAGAAACAGAAATAACATGCATCCCAATCGTAACATGGTAAATGGACTAAACTCATATAGAACTTTTCCAGTCATAGCAACCACTCAAAGCAAACACTAGAGCCATGGTCACCCACTCACACTCACATTCATACACTGATACACAGATCCATAGGCGACTTAAGTGCCCCAAGTCCGTAAAGGTGAATTCAATCTGAAAAGACTCACAAAGAAAAGGGATGGCAGTTAGAAATGTTTTAATGATGTGAAATTACATGGTTATTTCTTTGGCGCTCGGACCTGGGAGGAAGACATGAATGCTGAGAATGACATGAGTTAAGATGAACATTTGTAAGGTTTAGATTTAGAGATATCTTCCCCCGTCGAACACTGGTGGTGGATTGCGCCAGGGAGCAAGGAAAGCCGGGAAAGGAGATGGGAAGGAAGATGGTGTGTGTGGGGTGGAGGAGGATGAGCTCAGCTGGACAAACGAGGATGAACACCACTGAAGGTCCTTTAAAAGCAAGGCCTCGGAAGGTGATTGGATGGGAAATCAGGCGGACAGGATGCTGATTGGAAGGCCGGGAGACACACATTGGGAGATGGAGGCGGTGAAGGTGAGTCTTTCATTCTGAATATTCTTCTAAACTCCATTTCAATCTGAAAAAGACTCACAAAGAAAAGGGATGTCAATTAGAAATGTTTTAATGATGTGAAATTACATGGTTCTTTCTTTGACACTCGGACCTGGGAGGAAGACATGAATGCTGAGAATGACGTGAGTTAAGATGAACATTTGTAAGGTTAGATTTTTAGAGATGGCTTCCCCCAAAATAAGGGCGAAGCCGAGACGAGGCCTAATTGAGTACTAAAGGGGCATCTATCAGGAAAGTAGAATGAAAATAAGAAAGGAAGAGAGAACCGAAAGCCGCGAGAAGGATTAAAGCAGAGAAAAGAAGTTTGTAAATAGGCTATAAAGCAAGAAAATTATAGGGCAGCAAAGCAGATGATAGATATGCCTAAGGGCAATGCATGATGATAGATATGCCAAGAGGGCAATAGATGATGATAAGCTTAGAGAAAGGTGATAGATATGCCGTGAGGGCAATGGATGATGATAATATGCTTAGAGAGCAGAATGAGAGTGAGTGAGATATGCCGTGGAGGGCAATGAATGATGATAATATGCTTAGAGAGCAAAGCAAGGTGATAGATATGTCGTGAGGGCAATGGATGATGATGTGTATATTCTGCAGAGGATATACAGATAAAGATATGGAATAAAGCTATGAACAGATCAGCCGAGCATAAGAAATAGATAGATCGGGTAATGAAGGAAAATAAGGGCGGGAAATGAGAGGGTAATTAAAGGGAAGAAGAAGTTTAAATGAAAGGGAAATAGGATTGCATAAAGAAGGGGAAAATAAAGTGAGATGAAGAAATTTCAGAAGAGCTATGGAGTGCTGAAAATGCTATGAAGGAAATGCAGATGAAGATATGAAATAAAGTTATAATACAGATATATTAATTAGGGGTTGGAAGATAAATCGAACATGAAGGCAGAAAGGAGGAAGGAGAATAGACGTGATCAAATGAGCAGCTTAAGAAGACAAGGAATAATCGGCCTCCGATTAAAGAAGGGCGAAACGAATAGAAAAGTACTTTTTGAAGAACATAGGTAAGCTAGAGTGAGGGTGAAAATTAGTCACTACTGACAGGTGCTGAAGGAAGAGTCCTGCAAAACGGAAACATGACAATTGAACAAAGCCAATAATGGAGAAAGGCCAACCACCACCAGGAATTGAAGGGAGCTCTTACCTGAGAGCTGAGAAAACATTGAGCAGATAGAACAGAGTGGAAATCCGGGCAAACATAGGAAGAGAAGGATGAAGAAGACCAACGACCCAGTTGCTGGAGAGCGGCTGAGGAGAGACCTTGGGTCGCTGGAGTAGTGGCTGCTCCTATTCTGAAGGAATGCCCTGAAAACTGGCTTGGGGGCATGATGCATTGAACTAGGACCTGCCTAAAATATTTGAGGAACCAGGATGCGGACATGGGGCTCCTTCTGGCGTGAGAAATGGGGGCATGCGAAGGAAAAGGATTTGAAAGTAGAAAAGGCTAAAACCTGATAAATAATAGAATTCGGGTTGATATTAGCAAAGATAAAAAGATGGATTCAATCAAACCTTAGGACTTTGAGAGGAGAAATTGGAGTAAGCTGATGGGCAGAGACGGCAGAAGACCTAGGAACTAAATAGAATAACCGGGAACATGACGAGTGGGAATGATGAAGTTATGAGTTATGACTTGCCAGGATGCACCAGAGGTAAGGCATATTGCCTTAGAGCAGTGGTCCCCATCCCCTGGGCCCCGGACCGCTACTGGTCCGTGGATCAGTTGGTACCGGGCCGCACAAGAAATAATTAAACTTAGGCCCCATCCCCCCGCAAACGGGGGAAGCTCCAGGGTTTTTTTTCCCTGTGTTTATTGTTCAAACTTCCCTTAGTTAAACATAGACATGTGTGGTATCCTCTGAAACATCCGAATCTTGGCTAAAAGCCGATATAAACAATTTCTACGAACACCATACACAGTTAAAACTACAAGCAGTTAAATCAAAAAGTAAACACACCCTACAAAATGGAGTCACCGGAAGTCACGGACTATGCTTCCTGATTGGTGGGATTGATGTGAAAGACTTGGAGATAACTTTATTCTACTGGCTCTAAGGATGAAAAGGAGGCACCATTTGTGGAATTCGGCCCATCCAAACTCTAGTTATGGGCATGCGTAACGGCGCGTATTTCAAAAATCCACATCGAATTCAAACAGGGCAGAACCGATTATGCAGCTGAGCGTGTACGTGTTTTTTTAAATAATTTCTCGTTTTGGATTATTGAAGTCCAATGGCTTCCTGAAAAAAAGTTTTAAACCGTGAATGAAGCATTGGACCAAATTACGGCTGAGTTTTGTGCTGAGGATGGCAAATGAAGACCGGGACCGTGTTTTTCTCAGACGATTGGACAACAAAGAGTGCCGCAGCTTGATAAAAAGTATGTTCATAAAGATGCAGGTGTATTCACTTCTGCTACTTTTGGTCCGCTTTAAACGGAACAAAACGTCTCTTTGAACTTAACAAGCCATTGTCTCTGGTATCAAAGTTGTATAAAGTTATAAAATCATACCTGTTCACCTGTGCTTTACTTAGCAACACGTTGTGGGAGAGAACGCCGTCTCTTGCTTGTAGCACGCATTCGTCGACGCCGTTCCAAAAGTATAAATAGAACGCCGCAAAATCTGTGTAGAATGATTTGCTCTTGGCTCTCACAATAATATTTCTCCTTAACAAATGGCAGAAATATGCAGAACAGAGCAGCTGCGTGTTGTTGAGTTTGTGAGTCTCAGCGGGCACACCAACATGACAGTTCAACCCCCCACACCCCGGGCCGCAGTAAAATTGTCAAGCGTTGACCGGTCCGCGGTGATATAAAGGTTGGGGACCACTGCCTTAGAGGACAAGCGGCTTTGACTAACGGGATCGACCACTGCTGCATTATCAGATAAAGCGGCGGTGTGCTTCTTTCAGAAATGCCCCAGATGCAGCGAGCTATGGTGATGAGATGATATCATAGAAAGCTGGGGATTTGGATTGGGAACGGAAGGAGGCCTTACATCAGAAACGAATTGCCCTGAGAAAACCCCCCAAAACCTACAGACGGAGCTATGTCCATCTAAATGACCTACTAATATTGACTGTTCATAAATTGTTTCATAAAACTTTGTTATTCTGCTGTGGCAGTAGCGCAATTAGTGCTTATGTTGAAACGCATAGTCCGGGGAGGTGCTGTAAACCACTGAACAGAACAGTGCCAACCCAGTGTGCAGAGAGAAAGTGTGCTCCATAATTATCAGGTGAAAAGATAGTTATGATGAATATCGAAACAGGAAATAGTTTCTTAGCGCCTGGTTGATAAGGGAACAAGGTTGAAATAATTTATTTAATTTTTCTTTCAGTTGAGGGTGCCAATATTCTTTGGGATGTTATGCATGCCTAATCGCAATACGAAGGTTTACTAGTTTCGATATCATAAACTATGTAAAGTCACAGACAGCTGAAATATTATGTATTTTATTTAATTTCATGGGACTGGGAAATATAGGAGGGAGGTGAGATATTTTATAAATATATATGGCGAAACGGGGTAAAAGCACTCAAGGGAAATATTGCCAAGGATGAAAGGTTTGTAATAATTTAACATAAATAAGTCTTTTATGGTAAAGTAATGAGGCAAAGAGGTTAAAAGCAGCATGTTGATTGAGTTATTAAAGGTATTTACATTCTGCATATTCTTAGATCTTACAATGTGATCACATGCAAGGCTCTTTCAACCAAAGGATTGTGAACCATCTGCTGAAAGACCATCTTTTAAACCGGGATGCTACGGACTGTAAAACTTACGAGTCAGCCGAGCGAACGACGACGCTGGAAGAGAAGGAGATACCGTTCCAGTTCGAAAGGAGACTGGAGCGGAATGCCCGGCAGTTTGTGTGACCGAGCAGAAGTTTTGGAAAAAAGGAAGAGAAGAACAAAGAGCGCTGTGATGGCCGACTAAGCCGCAGGAATCAGAAGGTAGCTTGCATGATAATAAATTGTCAGTGGAAAGAACAAACTAGTCTAAGCAGGCTCTTGATTGTGCGAGGGTGGATGCAGCTAAGGCTGAGAAGGACTTGAGATACTGATGAAAAATCGGGCAGCCATGTAGAACGACGATGAGGGATGGATAGGTATTAAATTTATTCTATGCTCGGGTGAACTAAGCAGCTGGCGACTCTGAAAAGCTTAGAGGCGGCCGTGAGCACCAATAGAGGATCCTAAGAAATGTTAGGGATAACCTTTATTAACATTATGCATAGCTGATTTTGTTTTTGTTTTTTTTAAGAATAAGATAAGAATGCTCATCGACACACATACGGTGATAAATAACCCAAGGTTTGACATGAATGACCTGTGGCTGGGGCACTGGGTTCTAAAGTGGAGTAGCCGATAACTGTTTGATTAGAATGCCGCAGCAACTTAGATTAAGAATGGACACCAGCATCACACCTATCACACAGACACCGCAATCGTGACACGTAATCTAGGTTTTGTGAAGTGCCTTGAGACAACGTGTTGTGAATTGGCACTATATGAATGAACTGAATTGAATTGAAACTGAATTAAATTAATCTATTGATAAACACTTGGGGAGTGCACATCTATTGCTTTGGAGTGCCAGATATAAAACTACATGTGACCTTCTTTCGGGGCTCTTTGTCATCCTTTCGCATACGGCGACAATCCGAGACAGGAGCCTCAGCACTGATCTCTGTAATCATTCCTCAGCTTAGAATAAAAGAGCTGAAAGTTAGAAGCTGGTTGAGAGTTGTTCCTAAAAGATAAAGTGCTATTTAGAGTTTGATCGCTTCTGGGGACCAAGGACCGGAGGAACTCCGAGACGTCTGACCGGCAGCAGGGTGCGGACAGAAAGCCGGGGACGAGATGATTTAAATGAAGCAAAAAAAGCCATCAGAGAAAGCGATACATTAGACAGCCTCGGGAGATTGTAAAATTAGAGAAACCAGATTAATGAGCTGCCTCCGCAGATTTGGAGCTGAGCCTGAACGAGATGGTAGAATACATGGGAGTAAATGATCAACCTGAATGAAAAGAGGGGTCGGAAACACCGCATGCTTAAAGAGCACATGAATGAAAAAGATAGAGAAGAGAGTGGAGTGATACATCTCACCTAGAGACGAGCAAGGCCGGGCGCTAGCAAGGGCGAACGGTGGTGAGAGGGGCCGAGAAGCAGGCAGCGACGATGGAGCGGGAAAGAGGAAGTGCTGGCGTAGCAGAGATAGCGGCGAACTCACAGAGCAGGTGAGTAAGGGATGACGTGGAGCGCTAGAAATAATCAATGAACGAGATGAATGAAGCAGGGAAAGTTGTAGGATAGTCGGTTTGAGGGATGAAGATGGAAGGAGAAACTCCTGGAGAAACCAGGCCAGGTGACGCAGCGGCGGGAGCCAGTGAGGAGGCAGGGCTACCTCAGCGACGCTTAGCAGGAGAAGTGTAAGAGTTCTTAATACGCTTTCCACTTGCCCAGAGCTGAGACAAGGAAGAAATGAGCCCTCAAGGCGAGGCGAGCGCTCCTACGAGCGGAAGGGGAGGAAGGATTATGAGAGTCTGTTACGAACAGTGCGAGGAAGCGTCGGAGTCGTAGATGAGCTCAGCTGACAAGCGAGGATGAACACCGCTGAAGCTCCTTTAAAAGCAAGGCGTTGGAAGGTGATTGGATGGAGAATCAGGCGGACAGGATGCTGATTGGAAGGCCGGAAGACACACAGAAGAGTCATTGGGAGGTGGAGGCGGTGAAGTTGAGTCTTTCATTCTGAATTTTCGTCTAAACTCCATTTTACCCACTGTGGCTCGGTGGGTAAATTTTGGAGCTGATGAAGACATAAAAGGCCTCCGTCTGGTGAGGGTGATTTAGGGTTTATTTTTACCCAGAAGATGTAACTAAATAAAGAAGCTTAATTTTACTAAAAAGCCTATCAGCTCATTGAATCTTTGCAAAAATGACCCATAAATCCAGTTCAACATTATGGTCAGGAAGGAGTGAATAATGGCATTGTATTGAACAATTTCTGAACGATTTGTTTGAGACAAAAATATGCTGAATATATATAAGTTCATGTTTGCTGTCAGTCTAAAGAATTATGCAGTTTTAGTGCCGGAAATCTGCTCCAGCCTTTTAGAGGCTTAGTTACAGTGCACTCAGATATTAACTTTGGTGACCTCTTATTTCTTGATGAAATTGATATAACAAATGTTCCAATAAATACATAAAAAATGTAATGCTAACTAAAACTCAAAACTTCAGCTCAGCAGTTTTGGAAATCAATGTTTGATTAATTGACATTAATTGGCTTTTGTTTTATTACAAACGTGAAATAGTTTTGTTTTAAAATCATGTGTGTAATATAAGTTAAAATGAATCTTGGAGAGATTTAAGATTAATATTAAATATTCTTGTTAATGGATAGTGCCCCTCCTGGGAACTCCATTATTCTGCTGGGGGACTTCAACGCCCAAGTGGGAAATGACAGTGACACCTGGAGAGGCGTGATCGGGAGGAATGGGCTCCCCAATCTGAATCCGAGTGATGTTTTGTTATTGGACTTCTGTGCTAATCACGGATTGACCATAATGAACACCATGTTCAAGCATAAGGGTGTCCATCAGTGCACTTGGCACCAGGCACCCTAGGCAGGAGGTCAATGATCGACTTTGTTGTCGTATCATCAGACCTTCGGCCGCATGTTTTGGACACTCGGGTGAAGAGAGGGGCTGAGCTGTGCACTGATCACCACCTGGTGGTGAGTTGGATCCGCTGGAGGAGGAGAAAGCCGGACAGACTTGGCAGGCCCAAGCGCATAGTGAGGGTCTGCTGGGAACGCCTGGTGAAACCAGGGATGTATTCAACTCCCACCGCCGGGAGAGCTTCGGCCAGATTCCGGGGGATTTTGGAGACATAGAGTCCGAGTGGACCATGTTCTCCGCATCTATTGTCGAGGCTGCTGCCCGTAGCTGCGGCCGTAAGATCTGCGGTGCCTGTCGCGGCGGCAATCCCAGAACCCAGTGGTGGACACCGGCAGTAAGGGATGCTGTCAAGCTGAAGAAGGAGTCCTATCGGCTGTGGTTGGCTTTTTGGACTCCTGTGGCGGCTGACGGGTACCTTGAGGCCAAGCGTGCTGCGGCCCGGGCTGTGGCAGAGGCAAAAACTCGGGCCTGGGAGGAGTTCGGTGAGGCCTTGGAGAAGGACTCCCGGTTGGCCTCGAAGCGATTCTGCCAAACCGTCCGGCGCCTCAGGAGGGAGAAGCAGTGCTTCGCCAACACTTTTTACAGTGAGGTGGGAGGCTGCTGACCTCGACTGGGGACATTATCAGGCGGTGGAAGGAGTACTTCGAGGATCTCCTCAATCTTGCCATCACGCATTCCTTGGTGGAAACAGAGGCTGGGGACTCGGGGTTGGACTCTTTCATCACCCAGACTGAAGTCACCGAGGTGGTTAAAAAGCTCCGCGGTGGCAAGGCTTCGGGGGTGGATGAGACCAGAGGGTGTGTTCCAACTACAGGGGTATCACACTCCTCAGCCTCCCTGGTAAGGCCTACGCCAGGGTATTGGAGAGGAGAGTCTGGCCGATAGTCGAACCTCGGCTCGAAGAGGAGCAGTGTGGTTTTGTCCCGGCCGTGAAACACTGGACCAGCTCTATACCCTCTACAGGGTACTCGAGGGCTCATGGGAGTTTGCCCAACCGGTTCACATGTGTTTTGTGGACCTGGAGAAAGCATTCGACTGTGTCCCTCGTGATGCCTTGTGGGGGGTACTCCAGGAGTATGGAATTGGGGGCCCTTTATTAGGGGTCATCCGGTCCCTGTACGAGCGGAGCAGGAGTTTGGTCCGCATTGCCGGCACTAAGTCGGACCTCTTCCCGGTGCATGTTGGACTCCGGCACGGCTGCCCTTTATCACCGGTCCTGTTCATAACTTTTATGGACAGTTTTTTTAGACACAACCAAGGGCCGGAGGGGGTCTGGTTTGGGGACCAGTGGATTTCGTCTCTTCTTTTTGCAGATGACGTGGTCCTGCTGGCCCCCTCTAGCCAAGACCTACAGCATGCGCTGGGGCGGTTTGCGGCCGAGTGTGAAGCGGCTGGGATGAAGATCAGCTCCTCTAAGTCAGAGGCCATGGTACTCAACCGGAAAAGGGTGGCTTGTCCTCTTCAGGTTGGAGGGGAGTTCCTGCCTCAAGTGGAGGAGTTCAAGTATCTCTGGGTCTTGTTCACGAGTGAGGGAAGAATGGAGCGGGAGATAGACAGACGGGTCGGTGCGGCTGCCGCAGTAATGAGGGCACTGTGCCGGTCTGTTGTGGTGAAGAGAGAGCTGAGCCAAAAAGCGAAGCTCTCGATTTACCGGTCGGTCTACGTTCCTACCCTCACCTATGGCCATGAACTTTGGGTCATGACCGAAAGAACGAGATCCCGGATACAAGCGGCTGAAATGAGCTTCCTCCGTAGGGTGGCCGGGCACTCCCTTAGAGATAGGGTGAGGAGCTCGGCCATTTGGGAGGGGCTCGGAGTAGAGCCGCTGCTTCTCCACATCGAGAGGAGCCAGTTGAGGTGGCTCGGGCATCTATACCGGATGTCTCCTGGATGCTTTCCTCGGGAGGTGTTCCAGGCACGTCCCACCGGGAGGAGGCCCAGGGGACGGCCCAGGACACGCTGGAGGGACTATGTCTCTCGGCTGGCCTGGGAACGCCTTGGGCTCCCCCCGTAGGAGCTGGAGGAGGTGTCTGGGGAGAGGGACCTCTGGGTGTCTCTGCTGAGTCTGCTGCCCCCGCGACCCGGTCCCGGATAAAGCAGAAGACGACGAGAACGAGAATATATGCATCTATTCTTTAACTGTTAGACATACAAACCTAATCAGCTTATGATTTGTGTCAATGTGGACAAAAGACAAGAGAGCTGGAAGCAGTTTTTGCGTCTTGCAATACAAGACAGCTGGATCATCCTGGCAATAATTCCTGCCCCATCCACATGCTGCATGGACATTTTCACTCTCTTCCATGGACTCTGGACACCCATTGCTTGAGGGAACCCTTTTACAAATCTGTTGCCATCATTTGGCTTTTATAGACATGACCTTCTGATCTAATGCATCATCTGAAATGCCACAACAGCTTTTTCTCACAGACATATTGTGCTCTTTTATATGTACATCTATACAAGTTGACCTCATAATCCCAAAAAGGCTACTCAAGGAAATCAAAGTTAGACCAGTCCCAAGTAAATCCAAGAGAGTTTAACTTTCTATGCATGGATTCCTACAAGATAAAAAAAACAGCAATGACACAACATATGTATTAACCTTTACTAATTTAATAAATTTCACAAGGTTATGTTTTACCTTGCAGGGTTGTAACTAATACAGCATAGCACTTTGGACATTGACCAAAGTAAAATAAATAAAAAGGCAATTGGGCAGTAGCATACCTGTGTCTGTGAATTTTCACTTTGGTTTTCCATTCTTTGTAAAAGAGAGGAGAAACTCATTCTGTTGCAATTAGTCTATTTTAACTTCTGAACAATGTACAAAAATGTAACAGTATGAGTGGAAAACAGCACCCATCCATTATGATGGCGATACCAGCAAACTGTGATATGCTATTGCTAACATAACAAATTAAAACAAATTAACCCCATACTGCGATGGACTGGCGACTTGTCCAGGGTGTATTCTGCCTCTCGCCCATAGACTGCTGGAGATAGGCACCAGCTTCCCTGCGATCCACTATGGAATAAGCAGAAGAAAATGACTGACTAACCCCATACATACTGTTCATATTTTATGCGTTTGCAGTGGTTTGGGCCAACATTTAGGCAAATAATTCCCCAAAAGTAACTCTCTATACCTAATTCTGAATTACAAATATATTTAGAATGTTCACATAACCTTTGTCATATTATGTAATGTATAATTAATCTTTAATCTAAACTGACCAATATAAACACTCGCACTTGCAACAGACCAATAGAAAGGCTATTACTGACGTCCGTGCAGACCAATAGAAATGCTTCTACGCTCCACTCTTCTGAGGAAGCCTAACTTCATGAAATCAAAATTAAAGAAATTAAGTATAATTTTACAACTTAATAAATGTTTTAGAGAACTGGGTATATATTCTGACTTCCTCCCCACCCCCTTTCTTTCTTTAAGGGTCAATTTGAGTTGAACAGTGTGTACGAGTTAAGATAAAATCGAGACAGGATCAAAGCATGAAAAAATACACCATGTTCACCAACTCAAAATAAACTCTGTGTTTAAACAGCAGGGATTTATTTTTAATTTGCTGTGGCAATATATGAACGCACTCGCTTTTTCTGCCGCTGGCCTAATTTCTCCTCTTCATCATCCTGTTGTTGTCTATGCAGGCGAGCGCAGATCACAAAAAAAACACTTGGTAACTTTGTGTCCAAGCTGATCAAGAGAAACGCTCGCACTTGCCCCACACTGACCGATAGAAATGCTGTTGGTAACGTCTGCTGAGACCAAAAGAAATACGTCTTTGCAATACAGAAGTGTGGAAAATAATCAGTAACATGCGATTGGAAAAGAATGCAATTTGTAAAACTTTGTCTCCCCCCATAATTAAAAAAGTAATAATAAAAAATAAATGAAATCCAAAAAAAATATTTAAAAAAATAAATCTGATAAAATAAAATCTGTAAAAACACCAAACTGCATAAATGTAGGTTTAACTATTGCATACACATTGTAGATTCCTATCAAAACCTTGTTTTTGATTAAGACGTTTTTCAGTTAGATTTTTTCTATTCCCATTTTTGAAACGTGTTCTTTGCTTGCAATAATATTGGAACAAATTTCTCTCTATAAAAAGTTGGCTTCATGACCTCAGACAGTTGTTTCACCTGCCACTATAGTTTGTTTATACCAAGGTTGCATTGTGCAAACATACAACGTACTAAGCATTACTCTTAGAACAGGTATTGCAGTTTGTGAGGTTTGTTACATTTATTACACAGTTTCTAACTAATGTACTAGGACATTTTAAAGGTAATAAGAAATGGAAAAATTATTAAAGATTGTTAACAAAACTCTCAAGTGTATGCTACTTTGTGGGTAGATTCCTTGTTCTTAGAGTACAACTGTATCTGGCGCTCTTCTCCTAGTTGTTGGCATTACTCCCGGGAATCACTTGTTGTTCTCCCTCCGGCCTTTTCTGCTTTATTCTCCTATCTGTCTTCTTCTTGTTTTCTTCAAGTTCTTTCAGTATTTCCCCTATCCACAAACTAAGACAATAGTCTTAGTTTGTGGCCATGGGTCCCCTCAAGCCAATAGTCTTTTCAGGAGTAAGCCCAAGGGCTTTAGGGTAAATCCTACAACTTGGCATGTTGGTGTGTCAGCTAAAAGATGTCAGTGTCCGCCAGCATTGCTGCACTCTTCATTTGCAGGTATCTCTCTTTGTTTTACAGTATTTGTCTCTATGACAGCATCCTTCCGTCTATTCCCTTAGTCACTCAGACTTCCCACATTTTCCATAATGTTGATTCCTCTTTGTTAGTTTTTGGCAAACAATGTAGTTTCTCATTTTTACTAGTAATACTACACACAGTTGAGAAAAAGCATAGTAGATGTATATTGAAGTTAAAAAGAAATGTATGTTCGTCACGTTCTGAAGATGTTTGGATTTTGTATTTTCCAAAATCGCTTCGTTCTAGTGTTCTTTGTACATTTGTACATAGTTTTTTTTCATTTGGTTAGATATTTACCCTCTTTTCATGTTTATCAGTCTTCCAGCCTCAGCCATAGTCACCTTGCAATTAGGTAGATCCTGCTCACCTGTACTACCTAATTTAGTTCTTATCATGCACCTGTTACTTTACCTATTTAAATTCCTAGTTTTCTTTGGTTCTTTCTTTACTGTTTCTGTTCAGGCCTTGCCTGCCCTTGTCTATGAATGTTTTTTGCCCATGCTCCATGCCTCATTCTCCTCATGCTTTACGCTTTTGTTCTTGTATCATAGAATTTTTCTACTCAGCATGCTGCTCCTGCAAGCCTGTCTGCAATTGGGTCATATTCCAAGACCCATCATTATAATGTTAGAAATTCTTTCGGACCTCAAGTCAAAGATTGAACATTTACATCTGCAAATATTATAGGGGTGTCTTTTATCCATTCTAAGATGTTCCTCTTCCACTGGACAGCGGGAAGGAAACAAACAAAACTTACCTGTAAAATACACTTGCTCTCTCTCATAAATTGTCTTAAAGTGAACCTTGACCAGACACTCTCTGCTCTGGTTTTTACTCTAAAGTTACTCTTCAGTTGTAACCTGCCCGTCATGCACTCATCATTGACATGAATCCACTTTTTATTTAATTAATTATTATTATAAAAAAAAAATTAGGTCCGGAAGTTTGAATTTTTGGGGGATTTTGGACAGAGACGAAATTATTATAATTATTATATAGATAGATGGATAGATCCAATGAACTTCCTAAGTACAGACAGCAAGTGTCCCACCAGGGATAACAACACCCAGGTCACAGCTACACAACTTAAAAGGATGCATATCATGCTGTCACTAGGGCTGCTTTGGGACTTTCTGATCACTCTCTGGTCCACCTCATCTCAACCTACAGGGAGAAATTGAAAGCTTCTAAACCTGTGGTTTGGACTGTTAAGAAGTGGACTGTTGAGTAAAAGCAGTTGTTAAAGGCCTGATTTGGCTGCACAGATTGGACTGTTTTGGAAACTTCAACCACTGATTTAAACCAACTCACTGAGGTGGTGACATCAAACATCAGTTTCTGTGAGGGCATGTGTGTGCAGACCAATACCTTCTGCACATACAATAACAATAAACCTTATTAATTTCTCACGAGGCAGCTGAAAGGGGTAAGGAAGAGGCTAAAACCCCCAGGGGAGACCGGGGCCCCGTCTAAGCAGGCAAGAACAAAATTTCCAAGGGATCAAACAGCGAAGCAAAGCACATTAAAAAGCTAAAAAAGCTTCTCACATGGGGAAAACTTCTGCTGTTTGGAATGGTTTTTAAAAAAACCCTTGCCCTACACCAACCCACCCCCCCCCCCTTCAGACAGGGAATGTTTTCTCCCCATCCTCTTCTCCCTCTACATAAATGACTGTTCCCCCAGCGGCCGTCCCGTGAAACTCCTGAAGTTTGCAGGTGACAGGAAAGTGGCCCCGGCAGGATGCCTGCTGGTCCCGAATATTCACTAGAGAATAAAAGACACCCTTTAATCAAAGTTTTGACAGGGTTTAAATTTTTGGGAAATTAAAAGGGGGGCATGGGGGGGGAGGGCATCGGGGGCAAAGGGGTGGGCCAAGGGGGGAACCGTGCATGTGATTGGAGCTCTTGGGGGATACCTTATTTGAGCCATTAAAATACAGGGGTGTGTTTAAGGGTGGTTTTATTAAAAAAATTATTTAAATTATTTAAATTATTAAAAATTATTTTGTATGTCTTTAAGAATTATTTTGTACCTTTTATCATTTTGTCATAAAAAAGGTTTTTTTAGGAGTACCAAAACGTCCTTTCAAAAATCGCTTAAAAAATTGAAAAAATTCAAATTATCCACTTTTCTACACTGTCACATCTCCTACACGGTTTTTTGTAGACACAAGAAATTCTCCGGGTTTTTCACCGATCCCTGCTGATACCTACGGTCCAAACAATATTTGGATACCTTTTATCGTTTTCTCGTGAAGTATGTTTGTTTGAGAGTGAAAAATTCACCTTCACTCAGGTTAAAAATGGTCAAAATGATCCACTTTTTCACAGAGTCACATCTCCCAGACAGATTTTTGTAGAAACTTGAGAAGCTCCACGATTGTTCAGCAAGGCCTGCTGATTCATAGGGTGCATGAATCAAATCGATAGCCCTTATAATGTCCGAGTTATTAGACGTTGTTCGAGAGCATGTTAAGGCATTTTTGTGTTTTTCTCCATTTTTCCCTTTTTTTCACCTAGTGTTGTGCCTTTAATATTATATTTTCAGCGAAAACGTGTAAATATTCTTGTTCCCCTGTCCGTTCTGAGAAAAACGGTCCAAGAATGACGTCGATAGCCCATACGGTTTCCGAGTTTGGTCGGTAGTTCGGGAGCACGCGCCTCCATGTTAAAAGCCCAGGCCAGGGGGAGACGCTAGTGAGGCGCTGCATTAGAAATGCTGCAGGTGTCAAGTTACACTGACACTCTTTGCTGATTGGCTGATTTATTCTTCACTGTTCTATTTATAGCTCTGTGTATCTTGCACTGTATATGTCTGTATGTGACTCTGCCTTTCTTCTCTCCCTGTCTCCTACTCAGACACACAAAGGAGCCCTGACACACACACACACACACACACACACATCCCTGTTTTACTGTCTTTGTGAGGAGTTTGCATTGACTTCCATTCAATTTCTTTCATTTCTATGGCCTAGACCTGACCCGACCCCTAACCCTTTGACCATCTTCATAGGAAGGAACTACATGACGGCCATTTTGTGTCGAGTACTTAAAAAGCATGTACTGCTGTTCCAACAGCTAGACAACAGTGATTAAATTTAAAAGGCAATTTCATAGAGTTTTGCATATAGACTGTTAGCACATCAGAATCTGGAACAAGTCTATCAGAACCAGACACAAACTCCATCAGAACCAAGAGGAAATCTCCATCAGAACCAGTTAGGAACCTTCCATCAGAACCAGGTCCAAAATCTGTCAGAACCAGGAAGATCCTCTATCAGAACTTTGTCCAATATCCATCAAACCTGGAACAAGTCTCCATCAGAACCAGACCCAATCTCTATCAAAACCCGGTACAAATCTTCATCAGAAACATGTACAAACCTCCATCTGAACCAGGTCCAAAGTCTATCAGAACCAGGTCCCATCTATCAGAACCATGTCACACATTCATCAAAACCAGACCCAAGCTCCATCAGGACCAGGAGGAATTCTTCATCAGAACCAATTAGGAACCCTCCATCAGAACCAGACCCAAACCCCATCAGAATCAGGAACAACAGAATAAGAGCCAAACTCCATCAGAACCAGGAGGAATTCTCCATCAGGACCAGTTAGGCACCCTCTATCAGAACCAGGTAAAAACCCATCAGAACCAGAAAGAAACCTCTATCAGAACCAGTTCAGAAATCCATCAGAACCTGGAGAAAATCTCCATCAGAACTAGACCGAAACTCCATCAGAACCAAGAGGAAATCTCCATCAGAATCATTTAGGAACCGTCCATCAGAACCAGGTCTAAAATCTGCCAGAACCAGGAAGATCCTCTATCAGAACCTTGTCCAATATCCATCAGAATCAGATGGAAACTATCAGAACCAGGAGGAATTCTTCATCAGAACCAGTTAGGAACCCTCCATCAGAACCAGGAAAAAATCTCCATCAGAACCAGACCCAAACTCCATCAGAACCAGGAGGAAGTCTCCATCAGGACCAGTTAGGAACCCACTATCAGAACCAGGTCCAAACTTAATCAGGACCAGAAAGAAAACTTTATCAGAACCGGACCCAAACTCCATCAGAACCAGTTAGGAACCCTCTATCAGAACCAGCAAAAAATCTCAAGCATCAGCATCACAACCTGGAACAAATCTCCGCCAGAACTGGACCCAAACTCCATCAGAACCAGTTAGAGATCCTCCACCAGAACCAGGTCCAAATGGCCTTCAGAACCAGGAGGAACCCTCTATCAGAACCAGGATGAAACGTCCATCAGAACCAGGTCCAACATCCATCTGAATGTGGAACAAATCTCCATTAGAACCAGATCCAAACTCCATCAGAACTTGGCAAAAAGCTCCATCAGAACCAGAAAAAAAATCTGTTGAAGAACCTTCTAAAACTTTTCAGCAGAATTAGGTATAAACCTTAAGCAAAACCAGGTCACAACTCCACCAGAACCTGCCACAAATCTCCAGAAGAACCTTTAACAAATCTACACGAGATTCATGTACAAGCATCCATCAGAAACAGGCCCAAATTCTATCAGAACCAGGAACAAACCCCAATCAGAAACTCTTTGAGAACCAGAATGAAACCACTACTCTGTGACTTATGATGATAAGACCATCTTCATAGGTCCCAGGACAGCATCAAAACAGCGACCGTTTGATGCCAGCTACTTAAACAGCTTCTACTGAGGTCCAAACACCTGAACAAGAGTAATTCATTTTAAAAGGCAATTTCATAGACTTTTGAATATAGGCTGTAGTAAGCATTAGCATTTTAGCTAATTTTAGCTTATACATTACTTTTTGCATAGTAGATGGGGTAAATTAATATCAGCCTTCATGCTAGTGATAACCAATATGCTAATGTTAACATTTTAGCTTCCTTTTCTCATTCTTTTTCTGAATTTTCTGCTATTTTTTATATATTTTAGCACTGACTTCAACTTCTTAGTCTATATTTTTGATTCAGTCAATGCTTTTTCAGCTCATCTATGGGCAGGTCTTTCCTGCTTTTTTAATGTTTTCTTAGTTCTTGTATTTCAACAACTATTTCGAGTAGTTGTGAGGTAACTTCACCTTGTTACGCTGTTTTATACCTGATAGTCTTCCTGCTTAAACAGATCAGATGACAGTTTTTCTTTGCTGTTTCTGCTATTTCTACAAATTTATCAGATATCAGCTGATATTCTGCTGGCAACCTTAGCCACTTTGTGCCAGCTTTCAACAGAAGTTTAGCATTTCTGTTTTCTTCTAATTCATTGAATTTTAGCAGATTGTCTGCAGTCAATTTCAGCTTGTTTCTGCCAGCTTTCAGCTAAAAAATTCCGCTTTCAGCATTCACGCTGCATTTTCGCAGGAAATGGTCCTGATGGAGACTTTTCTTTCTGGTCCTGATTAAGTTTGGACCTGGTTCTGATAGTGGATTCCTAACTGGTCCTGATGGAGACTTCCTCCTGGTTCTGATGGAGTTTGGGTCTGGTTCTGATGGAGATTTTTTCCTGGTTCTGATGGAGGGTTCCTAACTGGTTCTGATGAAGAATTCCTCCTGGTTCTGATAGTTTCCATCTGATTCTGATGGATATTGGACAAGGTTCTGATAGAGGATCTTCCTGGTTCTGGCAGATTTTGGACCTGGTTCTGATGGAAGGTTCCTAAATGATTCTGATGGAGATTTCCTCTTGGTTCTGATGGAGTTTCGGTCCGGTTCTGATGGAGATTTTCTCCAGGTTCTGATGGATTTCTGAACTGGTTCTGATAGATGTTTCAATCTGGTTCTGATAGAGTTTTGACCTGGTTCTGATACGGGGTCTCTAACTAGTCCTGATGAGGAATTCCTCTGGGTTCTGATGGAGTTTTGGTCTGGTTCTGATGGAGATTTGTTCCTGGTTCTGATGGAGTTTGGGTCTGGTTCTGATGGAGGTTTCATTCTGGTTCTGATAGAGTTTTGACCTGGCTCTGATACAGGTTTGTAACTGGTTCTGATACTGGTTTGTACCGGATTCTGATGGAGATTCTTTGCTGGGTCTGGTGGAGAGTCCCTCACTGGTTCTAAAGGAGATTTCCTCTTGGTTCTGATGGAGTTTCGGTCCGGTTCTGATGGAGATTTTCTCCAGGTTCTGATGGATATCTGAACTGGTTCTGATAGAGGTTTCTCTCTGGTTCTGATTGAGTTTGGACCTGGTTCTGATAGTAGGTGCCTAACTGGTCCTAATGGAGAATTCTTCCTGGTTCTAATGGAGTTTCGGTCCAGTTCTGATAGAGGTTTCTCTCTGGTTCTGATTGAGTTTGGACCTGGTTCTGATAGTAGGTGCCTAACTGGTCCTAATGGAGAATTCTTCCTGGTTCTAATGGAGTTTCGGTCCAGTTCTGATGGAGATTTTCTCCAGGTTCTGATGGATTTCTGAACTGGTTCTGATAGAGGTTTCTTTCTGGTTCCGATTGAGTTTGGACCTGGTTTTGATAGTAGGTACCTAACTGGTCCTGATGGAGAGTTCCTACTGGTTCTGATGGAGTTTGGGTCTGGTTCTGATGGAGGGTTCCTAACTGGTTCTGATGGAGTTTCGGTCCGGTTCTGATGGAGATTTTCTCCAGGTTCTGATGGATTTCTGAACTGGTTCTGATGGAAGGTTCCTAACTGGTCCTGATGGGTTTTTACCTGGTTCTGATAGCGGGTGCCTAACTGGTCCTGATGGAGAATTCCTTCTGGTTCTGATGGAGTTTGGCTCTTATTCTGATGGAGATTTGTTCCTGGTTCTGATGGAGTTTGGGTCTGGTTCTGATGGAGGGTTCCTAACTGGTTCTGATGAAGAAATTCTCCTGGTTCTGATGGAGCTTGGGTCTGGTTCTGATGAATGTGTGACATGGTTCTGATAGAAGGGACCTGGTTCTGATAGACCTTGGACCTGATTCAGATGGAGGTTTGTACATGGTTCTGATGAAGATTTGTACCGGGTTCTGATAGAGATTGGGTCTAGTTCTGATGGAGATTTGTTCCAGGTTCTGGTGGATATTAGACGAGGTTCTGATAGAGGTTCTTTCTGGTTCTGACAAATTTTGGACCTGGTTCTGATGGAAGGTTTCTAACTGGTCCTGATGGAGATTTCCTCTTGGTTCTGACAGAGTTTGTGTCTGGTTCTGATATAGACCTGTTCCAGGTGTGCTAACAGCCTATATGCAAAACTCTATGAAATTGCCTTTTAAATTTAATCACTGTTGTCTAGCTGTTGGAACAGCAGTACATACTGTTTAGTATTCGACACAAAATGGCCGTCATGTAGTTGCCTCCTATGAAGATGGTCAAAGGGTTAGGGGTCGGGTCAGGTTTAGGCCATAGAAATGAATGAAAATGAATGGAAGTCAATGCAAACTGATAGTAGGTGCCTAACCTGTCCTAATGGAGAATTCTTCCTGGTTCTAATGGAGTTTCGGTCCAGTTCTGATAGAGATTTTCTCCAGGTTCTGATGGATTTCTGAACTGGTTCTGATAGAGGTTTCTCGATAGCCCTTACGATTTCCGAGTTAAGGGCAGTCGTTCGGGAGCATGTCCCACCATGTTATAAAGCCAGGCCATGATGAGACACAAAGTGTGGTGCTGCATGAGTGAGAAACAGCAGCTGTTGGGCGCTCATTAATTACCATAGCAACAGAACACAGCTGCCAGTGAACTCAAGTAACCTCTGACAGAGAGTGGCTCTGAGGCTGAGCTCAGGCCAGAAGCTTCCATGAGTGATCACAATAAGTCAGTCATAGCTGACAACCACACTAGACTTTCAAAATAAGACCTACACATTCTCTACAAAATAAAAGCCTTTTTTTCAAACTGAACATCAACCTTCCATATTTACAAATGATTTTTTTAAAGCTGATAATAGCATAAACAATCATTTCAGACAAGCAAGCAGGTTCTATATGATTAATGGAAATAGCCCAGACTTGAAAGACAACCCTGCTAGATTTTCAAAATAAGACAAAACATGCTCTACAAAAAAAAAAAGCCTTTACATTTTAAACTATAGAAAATTGCAGCACTGGGTTTCACACTAATGTTGGAGCTCATCCAGTGTAGGAAATAGGACCAGGTCAGCCCCTTAAAATAAGGCTTACTGAAATTTTCAAAATAAAAGCCTCAACCTTCCATAGTTACTAATGATTTTTTAAGCTGATAATAGCTTAGACAATGATTTTTGAACAACTAATGGAACTAACCTTAGCTTTGCACCAATTAATCTTCAGACCTGGCTGGCACTCAAAGTAAAGGAATTATTTTGATACCTTGTACCGTTTTGTCAAAAAATAGGTTTGTTTCAGGGTACCAAATCTGTCCTTCCAAAATCGCTTAAAATTGAAAAATTTCAAAATTATCCACTTTTCTACACTGTCACATCTCCTATACGGATTTATGTAGACACACGAAAATCTCCAGGATTGTTCACCGATCCCTGCTAATACCTGCGGTCCAAAAAATATTTGGATACCTTTTATCGTTTCCTCGTGAAGTGGGCTTTTTCACAGGGTCACACCTCCCTGATAGATTTTTGTAGAAACTTGAGAAGCTCCATGATTGTTTAGCAAGGCCTGCTGATTCATATGGTGCATGAATCAAATCGATAGCCCTTATAGTTTCTGAGTTATTAGACGTTGTTCGAGAGCATGTTAAGGCATTTTTGTGTTTTTCTCCATTTTTCCCTTTGTTGTCACCTAGTGTTGTGCCTTTAATATTATATTTTCAAGAAAAAAGTGTTAACAGTCTCATTCCCCTGTCCGTTTTGAGAAAAATGGTCCAAGAATGACGTCGATAGCCCTTACGGTTTCCGAGTTATGGGTGGTAGTTCGGGAGCATGCGCCTCCATGTTAAAAGCCCAGGGAAGGGGAGACAATAGTGAGGTGCTGCATTAGAAATGCTGCAGGTGTCAAGTTACACTGACACTCTTTGCTGATTGGCTGATTCACTCCTCACTGTTCTATTAATAGCTCTGTGTATCTTGCACTGTATATGTCTGTATGTGACTCTGCCTTTCTTCTCTCCCTGTCTCCTACTCAGACACACACAAGAGCCCTGACACACACACACACACACACATCCCTGTTTTACTGTCTTTGTGAGGAGTTTGCATTGACTTCCATTCATTTTCATTCATTTCTATGGCCTAAACCTGACCCCACCCCTAACCCTTTGACCATCTTCATTGGAAGCAACTACATGGTGTCCATTTTGTGTCGAGTACTTAAAAAGCATGTACTGCTGTTCCAACAGCTAGACAACAGTGATTAAATGAGCCATCCATTCTCTCAGCTCTCAGCAGTCATGACTTTATGGGATTCTTCCAAAATAAAATTGATTCTATTAAGAAGAAAATCTTTGACATACTCCCGAAGATGATTACTTCGTCCTCAACAAGTGAGACAACATTGGAAGTAGCTGTAGAACCTGATCTGTGTTTGGACTGTTTTGATCCTGTGGAGCTTCCTGAGTTATCAGAAATATTAGCTTCATCTAAACCTTCAACTTGTATGTTAGACCCAAACCCAACCAAATTATTTAAGGAAGTGTTCCCTGTGATTACCAGCCCCATTTTAGATATGATTAATTTATCTTTAGTAAATGGGTATGTACCACAAGCTTTTAAGGTAGCTGTAATTAAACCTTTGCTTAAGAAACCTTCGCTTGATCGATATGACTTAATAAATTACAGACCTATATCCAATCTTCCATTCTTATCTAAAATTCTTGAGAAAATAGTTGCTAATCAAATATGTGAGCATTTGCACAGCAATGACCTGCTTGAAGAGTTTCAGTCAGGTTTCAGAGCTCATCATAGCACTGAAACAGCTCTGCTGAAAGTCACTAATGATATTCTTATTGCCTCAGATAATGGATCATAATATTCTCTTAGAAAGGCTGGAATATGCTGTAGGGATCAGGGGAACAGCGCTAGGCTGGTTTAAATCTTATTTGTCTGACTGACTCCAGTTTGTTCATGTAAATGATAAATCATCTTTAAACTCCAGGGTTAATTGTGGAGTACCACTGGGTTCAGTACTTGGGCCAATTCTCTTTACTATATATATGCTTCCAATAGCTAAAATTATCAGGCAGCATAGAATTCGAATTTTCACTGTTACGCTGATGACACTCAGCTTTACTTATCCATAAATCCTGATGAACCCAACCAGTTAGATAGACTACAAGCATGTCTTGAAGACATAAAAACTTGGATGACTTTAAATTTTCTGCTTCTAAATTCAGACAAGACAGGAGTTGTTGTCTTTGGACCAGAGTCTTTAAAAAAGAAACTGCTTAGTCAATCACCTAACCTGGATGGCATTAAATTGACCTCCGATAATAAACTAAAAAACCTTGGTGTTATTTCTGACCAGGATATGTCACTTAAATCCCATATTAAACAGGTTTCTAGGATTTCCTTTTATCATCTCCAGAACATTGCCAAAATTAGAAATATCCTGTCCAGGATTGATGCTGAAAAACTAGTCCATGCATTTGTTACTTCAAGGCTGGACTATTGTAATTCTTTACTATCAGGATGTCCACAAAATGCAGTTAAAAGCCTTCAGCTGATTCAAAATGCTGCAGCAAGAGTTCTGATGAAAATTAAAAAGAGAGATCATATTTCCCCTACTTTAGTTTCCCTTCATTGGCTCCCTGTTAAATCCAGAATAGAATTTAAAATTCTCCTCCTCACATATAAAGGCCTTAATGATTTAGCTCCATCATACATCAGAGATCTGATTGTTCCATACGTTCCTAACAGGGCACTTCGTTCTCAGACTGCAGGTTTACTGGTGGTTCCTAGAGTCTCTAGAAGTAGAATGGGAGGCAGATTCTTTAGTTATCAGGCTCCTCTCCTGTGGAACCAGCTCCCAGTTTTAGTCCGTGAGGCGGACACCCTGTCTACTTTTAAGGCTAGGCTTAAAACTTTCCTTTTTGATAAAGCTTATAGTTAGAGTGGCTTAGGTTATCCTGAGCTATCTTCCTTATTTTAGCTCCATCTTCTCCCCTTGTTGGATGGAGTAAGGGGGAGTCAGGTTTAGCCTAAACCGGCTCAGTTATTGTTGAGGTGCAAACACACCCTCCATTTCTGCTACCTGTATGACCCCCTCTCTTTTCCAGTGGTTATGATCAATCTGACAGAGAGAGATATCCCAATCGTTGTGGTTTTTAGTATAACAGTGGCCATCAGTGGGCTCTAGATGGACAAACTGTCTACTTTTAAGGCTAGGTTAGGCCTGGATCAGTGCTTCTTTGTTCTCTTTGTGTCTCTGCTCTGTTTTCTCTAACCCCCAGTCGGTCGTGGCAGATGGCCGCTCACACCGAGCCTGGTTCTGCTGGAGGTTTCTTCCTGTTAGAAGGGAGTTTTTCCTCTCCACTGTCGTTACATGCATGCTCAGTATGAGGGATTACTGCAAAGTCATCGCCAGTGACTGTCCACTGTCTCTACATGCTTATCCGGGAGGAGGGAATGCTGCAAGTCACTGACTGGATGCAGTCTTCTGGGTTTCCTTAGATAGAAAAACTTTTTATCCAATTTGAATAAATAACTGAATCTGACTGCACTGTTCAATGGTTAGGATTAATTGGAATGTATGTACCTGACTTTTGTGAAGTGCCTTGAAACGACATGTGTTGTGAATTGGCGCTATATAAATAAACTGAATTGACTTGAATTGAAAAGGCAGTTTCATAGAGTTTTGCATATAGACTGTTAGCACATCAGAACCTGGAACAAGTCTCTATCAGAACCAGACACAGACTCCATCAGAACCAAGAGGAAATCTCCATCAGAACCAGTTAGGAACCTTCCATCAGAAGGTCCAAACTCAATCAGAACCAGAATGAAACCTCTATCAGAACCAGTTTAGAAATCCATCAGAACCTGGAGAAAATCTCCATCAGAACCAGACCCAAACTCCATCAGAACCAAGAGGAAATCTCCATCAGAACCAGTCAGGGACTCTCCACCAGAACCAGGAAAAAATCTCCATCAGAACCAGGTACAAACCAGTATCAGAACTAGGTACAAACCTGTATCAGAACCAGGTCCAAATTCCATCAGAAACAGGAATAAACCTCTATAAGAACCAGACCCAAACTCCATCAGAACCTGGTACAAATCTTCATCAGAACCATGTACAAACCTCCATCCCAACCAGATCCAAATTCTACCAGAACCAGGTCAAACCTATCAGAACCAGGAAGAAACACCCATCAGAACCTTGTACAAATCTTCATCAGAACCAGGAAGAAATCTTAATCACAACCAGGTCCCAACTCCACCAGAACCTGGCAAAAATCTCCATAAAAACCTTGAACAAATCTACACCAGATCCATGTACAAGCATCCATCAGAAACAAATCCAAACTATCAGAATCAGGTACAAATCTTCACCAGATCCAGGAGGAACCCTCTGTCAGAATCAGGAACCAGCTCCCATCAGAACCAGTTCCAATCTCTATCAGAACCAGAATGAAACCACTACTCTGTGACTTATGATGATAAGACCATCTCCATAGGTCCCAGTGGAGCATCAAAACAGTGACCATTTGATGTCAGCCTCTTAAACAGCTTCTACTGCTGTTCCAACACCTGAACAAGAGTGAATAATTTAAAGGACAATTTCATAGACTTTTGAATATAGGCTGTCAGCACATCAGAACCTGGACCAAGCCTGTATCAGAACCAGACACAAACTCTGTCAGAATCAGGAACAAATCTCCATCAGAACCAGACCTAAACTTCCATCAGAACCAAGAGGAATTCCCCATCAGGACTAGTTAGGAACCCCTTATTAGAACCAGGTCGAAACTATATCAGAACCAGAAAGAAACCTGCATCAGAACCAGGTCCAACATCCATCCGAACCTAGAAGAAATCTCCATTAGAACCAGACCCAAACTCCATCAGAACCAAGAGGAATTCTCCATCAGGACCGGATAGGAACCCACTATCAGAAGGAGGTCCAAACTCAATCAGAACCAGTTAGGGACCCTCCACCAGAACCAGGTCCAAATCGCCTTCAGAACCAGGAGGAACCTTCTATCAGAACCAGGTCCAAACTCCATCAGAACCTGGCAAAAAGCTCCATCAGTACCAGGAAAAAACCTCCATCAGAACCAGGAACAAACATGCATCAGGACCATGTACAAACATGTATCAGAACCAGGTCCAAAATCAGAGTCAAGGAGAAACATCCATAAGAACCAGGTACAGACTTCCACCAGAACCAGATAAAGATCTCCATCAGAACCAGATCCAAACTCCATCAGAACCAGGAAGAAACCTCTATAAGAACGATCTGATGATGTATCAGGGAGATATAGCCCTTAAAGTGTCCTAGGGGGCGCTGTTTATCCAAATTCCAATCTAATCCAATAGAGCTGTTTGGGGGCTGATAGAGATCAAGCATATTCAGTTTGGAGTGAATCGGACCATGCATGTGTAATTTAGAGCCAAACGTATGGCCGTGGCGTGACATCAGAATTCGCCACACACCCTCCAGCAGAGCCAGTCAGTACTGGCGACTGTCTTAGACCATTATGTTATCTGTTACTTGGGACAGTTTCACATTGATTAGGTGAAGAACATCAAACATTGACTCTCTAAAGGAAAACGTGACACTTTCTGTTCTCAGGGGGCGGGGCCTCGATGATGTCAGCATCTGACCAGTGAATATTGTTCAGGCCTAGAGGCAGATCAATCCCAAAAGGTTTCATGTGTCTGTGACTTTCCTTGTAGGAGCTATATAAATTTCGTCTTTTATGGCGAGAAGTCATATTTGTGGCCACGCCCACACGCTTTCATGTAGCAAAAAGCTCAAGAATCAAACACCTGTTAAGCTCCTCGTTATAGAACAGCAAGTTGTGCACAAAGTACTGAAATGCTGAACAGCTGCACGTGCATTGAAAATTTTAGAGAAGGTCATGTTAAGTCCACCCGTAAAGGTTATAGTGCATTTTAGGTTCATCTTGAAACTTCACCTGACAGTCCAATATCCCTAACATTTTCTGAGCACTGCGTGTGTGTGTGTGTGCGTGTATATATACCTATATCTATCTATATATATATATATCTATATATATATATATATATATATATATAGATATATATATCTATAGATAGATATATAGATATATCTATATATATAGATATATACACTGCTCAAAAAAATAAAGGGAACACTTAAATAACCTAGGCTGTACGGTGGCGCAGTTGGTAGCACTGTTGCCTTGCAACCCGGGGTCTTTCTGCATGGAGTTTGCATGTTCTCCCCGTCCATACATGGGTTCTCACCGGGTACTCCAGCTTCCTCCCACAGTCCAAAACATGCCCGTTAGGTTAATTGGTTACTCTAAATTGCCCTTAGGTGTATGAATGAGTGTGTGCATGGTTGTTTGTGTGTTTCCCTGTGATGGACTGGCGACCTGTCCAGGGTGTACCCCGCCTCTCGCCCAGAGACTGCTGGAGATAGGCACCAGCTCCCCCTGTGACCCACTATGGAATAAGTGGTAGAAAATGACTGACTGACTTAAACAACACAATACAACTCCAAGTAAATCAAACTTCTGTGAAATCAAACTGTACACTTAGGAAGCAACACTGATTGGCAATCAATTTTACATGCTATTGTGCAAATGGAATACACAAAAGGGGGAAATCTTTGGCGATTAACAAGACACACTCAATAAAGGAGTGGTTCTGCAGGTGGGGACCACAGACCACTTCTCAGTACCTATGCTTTCTGGCTGATGTTTTGGTCACTTTTGAATGTTGGTGGTGCTTTCACACTCGTGGTAGCATGAGACGGACTCTACAACCCACACAAGTGGCTCAGGTAGTGCAGCTCATCCAGGATGGCACGCAAGAAGGTTTGCTGTGTCTATCAAAGTAGTGTCCAGAGCCTGGAGGCGCTACCAGGAGACAGGCCAGTACACCAGGAGACATGGAGGAGGCCGTAGGAGGGCAACAATCCAGCAGCAGGACCACTACCTCCGCCTTTGTGCAAGGAAGAACAGGAGGAGCACTACCAGAGCCCTGCAAAATCACCTCCAGCAGGCCACGGTTAGAAACGACTCCATGAGGATGGTATGAGGACCAGACGTCCACAAACGGGGGTTGTGCTCACAGCCCAACACCATGCAGGACGCTTGGCATTTGCCAGAGAACACCAGGATTGGCAAATTCGCCACTGGCGCCCTGTGCTCTTCACAGATGAAAGCAGGTTCACACTTAGCACATGTGACAGACGTGACAGAGTCTGGAGACACAGTGGAGAGTTATCTGCTGCCTGCAACATCCTTCAGCATGATAGGTTTGGCAGTGGGTCCGTAATGGTGTGGGCTGGCATTTCTTTGGAGGGCCGCACGGCATCATGTATCATTCCATCCACCAAAGTCACGTTGCACCACAGACTTTCCAGAAGTTGGCAGATGCTTTAGTCTAGGTCTGGGAGGAGATCCCTCAGGAGACCATCCGCTGTCTCATCAGGAGCATGCCCAGGCGTTGTAGGGAGGTCATACAGGCACGTGGAGGCCACACACAATACTGAGCCTTATTTTGACTTGTTTTAAGGACATTACATCAAAGTTGGATCAGCCTGTAGTGTGTTTTTCCACTTCAATTTTGTGTGTGACTATAAATCCAGGCGTCCATTGGTTAATAAATTTGATTTCCATTGATGATTTTTGTGTGATGTTGTCAGCACATTCAACTTTGTACAGAACAAAGTATTCAATGAGAATATTTCATTCATTCAGATCTAGGATGTGTTATTTGAGTGTTCCCTTTATTTTTTTGAGCAGTGTATATACAGACATGCTCACATGGCCAAATAATCCATCCACCTCACAGGTATGGCATATTAAGATGCTGGTTAGACAGCATGATAATTGCACAGGTGTGCCTTAGGCTGGCCACAATACAAACGACACTTCAAAATGTGCAGTTTTAAAGTATTGGAGGGTGTCTGGGGGGTCCAAAAACACCAAATGCAACAACTGCTATGTTTCCAGCATCCAGGAACTGTGAACAAATCCTTTCAACATGACCCCAGACCTGTATAAGTCCTGGATAGAGGGAAGGTCAGCCCTGATGATTCTCTTTGCAGACGTGATTGTTTGTCGCAGTCTGGACCTGTCCTGGTTTGTGGATGAGCCAAAACACACTGAGATTGACAAAGACAGTCAGATTGAATTATAGGTTAGGGTCAGATTGAATTATGGCAGTGTAGAAGATGACCAGCAGCTCCTGTGGAAGGTTGTACTTCTTGAGTTGGCTCAGGAAGTACAGTCTCTGCTGGGCCTTCTTCTGAACATTGTCTATGTGTGAGGATGATCTCAGGGTCTCGAGAAATGGTGGTCCCTAGGAACCGAAAGTGGTCCACAGCAGATACAGTGTTGTTGAGGATGATGAGGGGGTATGTGGGGGTGGTGTTCTCCGAAGGTCCACCATCGTCTCTACAGTCTTATGTGGGTTAAATTCAGGTGGTTCTGACCACACAGTGTACCAGCCGATCCACCTCCTGTCTGTATTAAGGTTATTATCGTTAACAAAAAACTAACGAAATAATGAAAACAAGAAGTAAAAAAACATTTTCATTAACTGAATTAAAAATAAAACGATACGTTGCAAAAAAAGGAAAACTATCTAAAACTGTGTGTGTTCACAATACTAACTAAAAATAACTGAATTTATGTAGATAATGTCCTTACTTTTTGTTTGTGTGTCTCATGCACTATGAAGTCTAGTTTCCATTTGTTGTTGTTTTTGTTCTCTCTGTGCCGCATTCCACCAGCAGATGACAGGTACGTCAGTCAAGTCATCTGCGCACACCTAGGGTCATGTCAGCAAAACTTCGAATAAAGTGCCAAACTCAAGCATTCTGTGAATGAGAAAATAAATGTGTGTAGACTTATTACAGCAGCCGGCGGAAGAGAGCGCGAGGGAGTATGTTGCACGCAACAACAGCTGTTAAGGCAGCTGGTCTCGCTGCTGTTAACATTACAGACAGAGTAGTGGAAGAGCTGAGCTTACTTCCTTGGACTGGTCTGATCCTTGCCGTGATGAAGGTTTGGTTCACGGTAGAACACGTTACTAGTGTTGCCAGCATTCACTGTGCCCAGGTAAGAAAATGACTTGGATGTGTCTGGTTTTACTAAAGATATTGACTCAAATGCAAGCTTTTATGAATAAACAGAACAAAAAATAGGAAGACAAGATCACAGGGATTAGCTGCAGCTGAGTGAGGGAGAGAGGGAGAAATAATAACAGAATTAAAGCTGCAAGCAGCATTGAAGGCCTTCGCAGCCTAGTGCAACTCAGCCTGTGCAGCGACCAGGGGAGCCTGGCATCGCCACCTACATGCCGCCGAAAAGGCCGCCATTCAATTCCACACGTCACCACTAGGTTGGGCTGTAAGCGACATGTCATATGATCTTCGGACATGCAGAGTTCGGGTCTGGCTAGAAGCATTTAAAATTTGGGGAAAACTGGACTTTCCAGATGGAAGCTGCATTCAGTTGTTTATTAGTGGGCGGAACTAAAATAATGTCATGAACTGACTGTGGCAACATGTCCAGCATTGATCCCTGATGATGTATACTACATTTGAAGTGGATCCGATGATGTATGAGGGAGATATAGCACTTGAAATGTCCTAGGGGGCGCTGTTTATCCAAATTCCAATGTAATGTAATAGAGCTGTTAACGGTCTGACAAAGATCAACCATATTCACTTTGGATTAAATCTGACCTTCCTAATGGAAGCTGCACTCACTTGTTTATTAGTGGGCGGGGCTAAAGTGATGCCATCAATTGACTGTGTAAACATGTCCATCATTAACTCATGATCATGTTTACAATATTTCAAGTGGATCCGATGATATATAAGGGAGATGTAGCCCTTGAAGTGTCCTAGGGGGCGCTATTGATCCAAATTTCAATGTAATCCAATAGAGCTGTTTGGGGGCTGACAAAGATCAACCATATTTATTTTGGAGTGAATCGGACCATGCATGTGTAATTTAGAGCCAAACGTATGGCCGTGGCGTGACATCAGACTTCGCCATGCCGCCACGACCACACCCTCCAGCCAAAGCTGTCAGTACTAGACACAAACTGGGACGGTTTCATGTTGATTAGGTGGAGGGGATCAACATGGACCACACTAAGTGAAACATGACACTTCCTGTTCTCAGGGGGCGTGGCTTCGATGATGTCAACATCTGATCAGTGAATATTGTGTAGGCCTAGATGCAGATCAATCCCAGAAGGTTTCATGTGTCTGTGACTTACCTTGTAGGAGCTATATCAATTTTGTGTTTGATGGCGAGAAGTCAGATTTTGAGGCTTAGCCACGCCCACATACTTTCATGTAGCAAAAAGCTTTTGATAACTTTTGATCCCCAATGCATTAAGAGTATATTGAGTGATTTTCAAGTCTCTAAGTCAAAAGCTGTAGGAGGAGTTCGCTCAGATATGCGGGCTAGAAAGGGCAAATCCGGGGTCAAAATGGCAACTTCAATCCAAGATGGCCGACTTCCTGTGGGGTTTGTGCCAATGCTCCAAGTGACTTTTTTGTAGGCCCTGAGAAGTTACATATTTGTACCCAATTTCACAATCGTCGGTCAAAGCATGGCTTGGTGCTGATTTTAAAAAATATTCTAGGGGGCGCTGTGGACGAATTAGGCCACGCCCACCAAATATGTCATCAGATCTCTGTTGGGGATGGGACTAGGTTCAATCACATTGAATTTGGTGCAGATCAGATGATGTATGTGGAAATTAAATCCAAACGTATGGCCATGGCGTGATGTCCAACTTCGCCATGCCACCACAGCCACGCCCTTTTATGAAATGTCACTGTGCTTCAAACTAAGTTAGACCCACTAGTTATCAGTCACCTGACACAGTTTCAAGTTGATTGAGTGTAGACAGCCAGATAGCGACCTTTCCCAGTAAAAATAGTGACTTCCTGTTCCCAGGGGGCGTGGCTTTGATGATGTCAGCATATGACCCCTTAGGAACGTCGGGAACCCGAAGGTCCTCCTTCATGCCAAATTTGGTGTCATTTGGTGTTTCTTTGGGAAAGTTATTGCATTTTTTCACTTTGGGAGCGAACGCCATTTTCGTGCCCCGGTCACGCCCCCTAATCTTTGCCGAAAATTTTGATAACTTTTAATCCCCCATGCCTTTACTGCATATTGACCAAATATGAAGCAGATAGCTCAAAATCCCTGGGAGGAGTTTGTTAAAGTTCGAGGTGAGTAAAAGTGAAAAACTGTCAAAACTTGGCCTTTGACCCAAAATGGCCGACTTCGTGTGCGTTTCAGGGCATACCCCCAAGAGACTTTTTTTCATGATTTGGGGAGCTCTAGCTATGTGCCAAATTTCAACTCTCTACGACTTACGGTTTGGTCTATCTCACTTTAGGGGGCGCTGTAGAGCCGTTTGGCCACGCCCACTGACAACAACATTACGGAACAAGAATTTCACGTGGGGGAATAGGGTTAACTTTCCCAAAGAAATGCCAAATCACACCAAAGTTGGCATGAAGGAGGACCTTCGGGTTCCCGACGATCCTATGGGGTCATATGCTGCCATCATCAAAGCCACGCCCCCTGCAAACAGAAAGTCACTTTTTTTACTTGGAAAGGTCGCTATCTACCTGTCTACATTCAATCCGCTTCAAACTGTGTCAGGTGACTGATAACTAGTGGGTCTAACTTCGTTTGAAGCACAGTGACTTTTCATAACAGGGTGTGGCTGTGGTGGTGCGGCGAATTTGGACGTCACGCCATGGCCATACGTTTGGCTTTAATTTCAACATACATCATTTGATCTGCACCAAATTCAATGTGATTGATCCTTGTCCAGTCTCCAACAGAGATCTGATGAAATATTTGGTGGGCCTGGCCTAATTCGTCCACAGCGCCCCCTAGAAAATTTTGAAAAATCAGCCCCAAGCCATGCTTTGACCGAGGATTGTGAAGTTTGGTACACATATGTAACTTGTTAAGACCTACAAAAAAGTCTCTTGGAGCGTTGGTCCAAACCCAACAGGAAGTTGGCCATTTTGGATTGAAGTTGCCATTTTGACCCCAGATTTGCCCTTTTTAGCCCGCTTATCTAAGCAAACTCCTCCTACAGCTTTTGACTTAGAGACTTGAAAATCACTCAGTATACTCCTAAGGCATTGGGGATCAAAAGTTATCAAAAGCTTTTTGATACATACATGGGTGTGGGCGTGCCAACGCCTCAAAATATGACTTCTCACTATAAAAGATGAAATTGATATAGCTCCTTCAAGGAAAGTCACAGAGACCTGAAACCTTCTGAGATTGATCTGACTCTGGCCCTGAACAATATTCACTGATCAGATGTTGACATCATCAAAGCCCCGCCCCCTGAGAACAGGAAGTGTCATGTTTTCCTTTAGAGAGTCAATTTTTGATGTTCTTCACCTAATCAATATGAAACTGTCCCAAGTAACAGATAACATGATGATCTCAGACAGTCGCCAGTACTGACTGCTATAGCTGGAGGGTGTGGCTATGATGGCGTGGCGAATTCTGATGTCACGCCACGGCCATACGTTTGGCTCTAAATTACACATGAATGGTCCGATTCAATCCAAAATTAATATGGTTGATCTTTGTCAGCTCCCAAACACCTCTATTGGATTACATTGGAATTTGGATCAACAGTGCCCCCTAGGACACTTCAAGGGCTATATCTCCCTCATACATCATCGGATCCACTTGAAATGTAGTATACATGATCATGAGTTAATGATGGACATGTTGACACAGTCAATTGATGAAATCACTTTAGCCCCGCCCACTAATAAACAAATGAGTGTAGCTTCCATTAGGAAGATCCAATTTAATCCAAAGTGAATATGGTTGATCTTTGTCAGACCGTAAACAGCTCTATTACATTACCTTGGAATTTGGATAAACAGCGCCCCCTAGGACATTTCAAGTGCTATATCTCCCTCATACATCATCGGATCCACTTCAAATGTAGACTGCAGGTTTACTGGTGGTTCCTAGAGTCTCTAGAAGTAGAATGGGAGGCAGATCCTTTAGTTATCAGGCTCCTCTCCTGTAGAACCAGCTCCCAGTTTTAGTCCGTGAGGCGGACACCCTGTCTACTTTTAAGGCTAGGCTTAAAACTTTCCTTTTTGATAAAGTTTATAGTTTATAGTAGAGTGGCTTAGGTTATCCTGAGCTATCTTCCTTATTTTACCTCCGTCTTCTTCTCCCCTTGTTGGATGGAGTAAGGGGGAGTCAGGTTTAGCCTAAACCGGCTCAGTTATGGTTGAGGTGCAAACACACCCTCCATTTCTGCTACCTGTATGACCCCCTCTCTTTTCCAATGGTTATGGTCAATCTGACAGAGAGAGGTATCCCAATCGTTGTGGTTTTTAGTATAACAATGGCCATCAGTGGGCTCTAGATGGACAAACTACTTTTAAGACTAGGCTTAAAACTTTCCGTTTTGATAAAACTTATAGTTAGAGTGGCTTAGGTTATCCTGAGCTATCTCTGTAGTTATGCTGCTATAGGCTTAGGCTGCTGGAGGACATAATGACCACTTTCACCCTCTTCGCTACTTTCTCACACTACTCTTCAATTTTGCATTATTTGCTGTTATTTCAGCTTTTAACTTTGCTCTCTCTCTTTTCTCTTCCTAGAAGCTACACCTGGCCTGACTCTGTGTCTACCTGTAACACCTTTCTGGAGAGGGGCATCGTCCGAGCTTCTGCTGGCAACAACTTAATGCTCACCCTCTACCGATGATCCACATTGCCCTGTCTTTCAGTGTTTAACCCTTTCTCTCTCCTAGACATAGCTACTGACTGACTGTAACTCTATGTGCTCTCTTCAGGCTCTAACATTGAAAACTGGCTCAGAGTTTATCTGTTCTTTCTTTCTAGATGAAACAACTAAAGGAGCTACATCCATTAACATTTACCTTTTCCTTCCTGTAGAAAGTACTCCTAGATCAGTGCTTCTTTGTTCTCTTTGTGTCTCTGCTCTGTTCTCTCTAACCCCCAGTCGGTCGTGGCAGATGGCCGCTCACACTGAGCCTGGTTCTGCTGGAGGTTTCTTCCTGTTAAAAGGGAGTTTTTCCTCTCCACTGTCGCTACATGCATGCTCAGTATGAGGGATTGCTGCAAAGTCAACGCCAGTGACTGTCCACTGTCTCTACATGCTCATCCGGGAGGAGTGAATGCTGCAAGTCACTGACTGGATGCAATCTGCTGGCTTTCCTTAGATAGACAAACTTTTTATCCAATTTGAATAAATAACAGAATCTGACTGCACTGTTCAATGATTCGGATTAATTGTAATGCATGTACCTGACTTTTGTGAAGTGCCTTGAGACGACATGTGTTGTGAATTGGCGCTATATAAATACACTGAATTGAATTGAATTGAATTGAATGTAGTATACATCATCAGGGATCAATGCTGGACATGTTGCCACAGTCAGTTCATGACATTATTTTAGTTCCGCCCACTAATAAACAACTGAATGCAGCTTCCATCTGGAAAGTCCAATTTTCCCCAAATTTTAAATGCTTCTTGCCAGACCCGAACTCTGCATGTCCGAAGATCATATGACATGTCGCTTACAGCCCAACCTAATGGTGACGTGTGGTATTGAATGGCGGCCTTTTCGGCGGCATGTAGGTGGCGATGCGAGGCTCCCCTGGTCACTGCACAGGCTGAGTTGCACTAGGCTGCTAGGGTCTTCAATGCTGCTTGCAGCTTTAATTCTATTATTATTTCTCTCTCTCTCCCTCACTCAGCTGCAGCTTATCCCTGTGATCTTGTCTTCCTATTTTTTTATTCATAAAAGCTTGCATTTGAGTCAATATCTTTAGTAAACCAAACACATCCACATCATTTTTTTACCTGGGCACAGTGAATGCTGGCAACACTAGTAATGGTTCTACCGCGAACCAAACCTTCATCACGGCAAGGATCAGACCAGTCCAAGGCAGCAAGCTCAGCTCTTCCACTACTCTGTCTGTAACGTTAACAGCAGCGAGACCAGCTACCGTAACAGCTGTTGTTGCGTGCAACATACTCCCTCGCGCTCTCTTCCGCCGGCTGCTGTAATAAGTCTACACACATTTATTTTTCTCATTTACAGAATGCTTGAGTTTGGCACTTTATTCGAAGTTTTGCTGACGTGACCCTAGGTGTGCGCAGATGACTTGACTGACGTACCTGTCATCTGCTGGTGGAATGCGGCACAGAGAGAACAAAAACAACAACAAACGGAAACTAGACTTCATAGTGCATGAGACACACAAACAAAAAGTAAGGACATTATCTACATAAATTCAGTTATTTTTAGTTAGTATTGTGAACACACACAGTTTTAGATAGTTTTCCTTTTTTTGCAACGTATCGTTTTATTTTTAATTCAGTTAATGAAAATGTTTTTTTACTTCTTGTTTTCATTATTTCGTTAGTTTTTGTTAACGATAATAACCTTAATACAGACAGGAGGTGGATCGGCTGGTACACTGGTGTGGTCAGAACCACCTGGAATTTAACCCACATAAGACTGTAGAGACGATGGTGGACCTTCGGAGAACACCACCCCCACATACCCCCTCATCATCCTCAACAACACTGTATCTGCTGTGGACCACTTCCGGTTCCTAGGGACCACCATTTCTCGAGACCCTGAGATCATCCTCACACATAGACAATGTTCAGAAGAAGGCCCAGCAGAGACTGTACTTCCTGAGGCAACTCAAGAAGTACAACCTTCCACAGGAGCTGCTGGTCATCTTCTACACTGCCATAATTCAATCTGACCTGTCTTCGTCAATCTCAGTGTATTTTGGCTCATCCACAAACCAGGACAGGTCCAGACTGCGACAAACAATCACGTCTGCAAAGAGAATCATCAGGGCTGACCTTCCCTCTATCCAGGACTTATACAGGTCTGGGGTCATGTTGAAAGGATTTTTTCACAGCTCCTGGATGCTGGAAACATAGCAGTTGTTGCATTTGGTGTTTTTGGACCCCCCAGACACCCTCCAATACTTTAAAACTGCACATTTTGAAGTGTCGTTTGTATTGTGGCCAGCCTAAGGCACACCTGTGCAATTATCATGCTGTCTAACCAGCATCTTAATATGCCATACCTGTGAGGTGGATGGATTATTTGGCCATGTGGGCATGTCTGTATATACACTGCTCAAAAAAATAAAGGGAACACTCAAATAACACATCCTAGATCTGAATGAATGAAATATTCACATTGAATACTTTTTTCTGTACAAAGTTGAATGTGCTGACAACATCACACAAAAATCATCAATGGAAATCAAATTTATTAACCAATGGACGCCTGGATTTGGAGTCACACACAAAATTGAAGTGGAAAAACACGCTACAGGCTGATCCAACTTTGATGTAATGTCCTTAAAACAAGTCAAAATGAGGCTCAATATTGTGTGTGGCCTCCACTTGCCTGTATGACCTCCCTACAACGCCTGGGCATGCTCCTGATGAGACAGCGGATGGTCTCCTGAGGGATCTCCTCCCAGACCTAGACTAAAGCATCTGCCATCTTCTGGAAAGTCTGTGGTGCAACGTGACTTTGGTGGATGGAATGATACATGATGCCGTGCGGCCCTCCAAAGAAATGCCATCCCACACCATTACGGACCCACTGCCAAACCGATCATGCTGAAGGATGTTGCAGGCAGCAGATAACTCTCCACTGTGTCTCCAGACTCTGTCACGTGTGTCTTGCTAATCGCCAAAGATTTCCCCCTTTTGTGTATTCCATTTGCACAATAGCATGTAAAATTGATTGGCAATCAGTGTTGCTTCCTAAGTGTACAGTTTGATTTCACAGAAGTTTGATTTACTTGGAGTTGTATTGTGTTGTTTAAGTCAGTCAGTTAGTCATTTTCTACCGCTTATTCCATAGTGGGTCACAGGGGGAGCTGGTGCCTATCTCCAGCAGTCTCTGGGCGAGAGGCGGGGTACACCCTGGACAGGTCGCCAGTCCATCACAGGGAAACACAAAAACAACCATGCACACACTCATTCATACACCTAAGGGCAATTTAGAGTAACCAATTAACCTAACAGGTTAATGGCAGTTGCAACAGTGGTAGCAACAGTGCTACCAACTGCGCCACCGTACAGCCTGTGTTATTTAAGTGTTCCCTTTCATTTTTTGAGCAGTGTATATATCTATCTATCTATCTATCTATCTATCTATCTATCTATCTATCTATCTATCTATCTATCTATCTATCTATCTATCTATCTATCTATCTATCTATCTATCTATCTATCTATATATATATATAGATAGATAGATAGATAGATAGATAGATAGATATAGGTATATATACACGCACACACGCACACACGCAGTGCTCAGAAAATGTTAGGGATATTGGACTGTCAGGTGAAGTTTCAAGATGAACCTAAAATGCACTATAACCTTTACGGGTGGACTTAACATGACCTTCTCTAAAATTTTCAATGCACATGTGCAGCTGTTCAGCATTTCAGTACTTTGTGCACAACTTGCTGTTCTATAACGAGGAGCTTAACAGGTGTTTGATTCTTGAACCAACCAATACATTTCCAGGTTCAGTCAGAATTGGTATTTAAAAAGTCCTCCCCATCATGCTGTTCACATTCTGACATCATGAGACCAAGAAGACACCTAACAATTGATCAACAGTACCTCACCACTGCAATGCTTCAAACAGGATATCTTTTAGAGGGAGGTGGCCGTTGGGCTAATAATGTCACAGAAAGACAGAGAGACCGGAAAAGTTACAGAAAGGCACAGAAGTGGACGTCCTTTGGCCACATCCCACACTGATGACCTCTTCATTGTGAACAGTGCCCTGCAGAACTGGATGATGAATGCTACTCAACTCCAGGCATGTTTAAGGGAGGAGAGAGGCACCCAAGTGTCCCGTCAGACCATTTGAAACTGTTTACATCAGAATGATATGTGTGCTAGATGACCTGCAAGGTTACCTGACCACACCACCAGGTACAGGAATAATCGTCTTGCATGGGCCAGGGAGTATTTATGCTGGACAAGGGACCAGTGGGCCTCAGTGCTGTACTCTGATGAAAGTTGATTCATGTTGAGCAGAAATGATGACCGCCAACGATAGAGTCTATGCATCAGCCACTGTTGTCAATAGACAAGGGTTTGGTGGTGGTGGTGGTGTTATACTGTGGGCAGATGTGTTTAGTCAATACAGAACTGACCTGTAGTTGTTGTGGGACATTTGACCAAAGTACAAATACGTCTAAAACAATTTGTTTGTGTAAAAAAATTTTCTGCAGGTGAAAATTTTACATGCTGCCTCAATTTTGATTTTGCATTTCGCATCCAAAATGCAAGGTCAGATGTTTTGAAACATATCCACCTTCGTAGAAACCTTAATTTGCGCAAATATCAGGATGCGTGGTCATCTGTCCCAAAACGTTGGGGTTTCAAATGCCAGAAATAAGACAATCAATTATTATATCATCTGTAACTCTAACAGCAAAGTTATATGATTTCCTTAGACACTTTTTCCAACTTCATCATTATGAAACTTTTGTTGGGACCATGGATTTCAACATTAAAACTCCGGTACAAACTCTTCTGGAGTCTTCAAAATAAATTGCATTTAACAGACTTCAGCACAACTTCAGAACGGTAAAAGGGGGGTAACAGCAGACTTCCCATGATGCCACTGGCTGTATAAAAGCACCCCCTTTCCAATGCCCCGATCTCTCCAAGCCGGTTGACCATCGGACCAGGAGAGACACAGCGCGCTGAAGTCTTTTTGCTGAAAAAAAGACATAAACTCTTCAAACCGGATCCAAGAGTGTCATATGATCACTGATCATATGCAAAAGTTGAGTATGACTGAATAACTGTTTGTGTACCCAGTATTCATTCATAAAAACATGAGTTAAGGTACTCGCCTGGCTTGACTTTCTCCCTTGAGGCCTGCAGGAGCAACGGTCTCAAAGAAGTCACAGCAGAGACGCCGTCTCTAGAAGCCGAGTGAATCGGTTTTCCTTGCCTGAGAGGAGGACAAACGGCTGCATCACTGTGGTAACGGTAATGAACAGCTGGTAGACGGACAGAACGAGCCGTCTTGCAACGCCCAGCTCCGGAGCTAACCCTTTGTCATAGATCGAACGTCCAGCTACAGCCCCGAGGCTACCGAGGTTAGCCGAAAGCTAACCGCTTGTTGACTGTGGACGTTTCTTCAAACTTCAACGCCCCGGACATCTTTTCCTCAGCATGGTCAGAGGTTAGGTTTGGGCAGAATAACAGTTAGGATGAAATTATCTAAATGTTTTTTATTGTATGAAGTTTGGTTTTGTTTGTGTGAAACTGCTATCTTAGTGCTAGCAGGCTATCTGCAGCAAACGTGATCAGCTTTGTGTTCTGTGTTTGTGTTTTTAAAGTTAAGACAAACTTTATTTAAAGGGTGATTTTAAACACAGAAGGTTGCTCATAACGCGCCGTCCGCGCTTATGCATTTTAACCCTTTTATTGACCCTGGTATTTTAAAGGTATGTTTGGTTCTGGTGCTAAGCTACGCTATCGACCTCCTTTATTAGCTTAACTGCTAACAGCTTCAGAACACGTGTTCGCTACAGTATATTTAACAGGAAGGTTTAGTTTTCAAGTTAGTGAATAATAGTCTCTAAACATTATTCTACTAAATCTGATAACTAAGTAAACACCATTAAGCCCCATTTCTCCAGAAAGATTTGGCTATTTCCAAATATCCCCGTAATAATATTTAATTAAATATTATTTTAATAAATAAAGGCAACTAATTAGACACCATTGAGAAATTATTCATCCAGAAGGTTGGTTTTATTCAGCAGATCATTCTTGAAAGCATTATTTTGATAAAATAATATTTTATCTGATCTTGCATTGTGAATGGTTGTCTGAAGGTATGCTGATTACTGCCTAAGTTGGTTCCAAGACTAACGTAACTTCATTTCCAGATTCTTCAAGATAATCCTTGGTTCTCAAACATAAATAACATTGCATGGTAATGTTGCATCACTCTTTTGGTCATGATTTTCAATAATCTTTAATCAACTTGTTTATATTGTACATAGCCCATTAGTCTTCCTTATTCTTTAATTCTGCTTGGTAGTTTAGTTGGATTGTTTTAGCATCGTAAAGAGTTTGTTGATTGAAATATGTTTGACTTTGAGTTGACTTATTTTTGTTAATAAATTCTTGTATTTTAAGAAATTGTGTGAATTCATTCCATGTGTGTGCAGAGTTTATGCTGTTCAATAATGTCAGAGCTTGGCTCACACCTTTCAACTTTGTCCTAATACCATCGCCTTACTGGGCTGGTATTCACAGGACAACCCTTAACAGACCGAAATATTATTTGATAAAATATTAAAATATTAATATTAAATATTAAATAATATTGTCAGATTAATAATCACAACACTTTTTATCATCAGTTGTATGAACTGAGTTGCACAATATCATGAACACAAAATACATTTAAATACGACCTCAAGATTTTGGCAAGGGAATTAAGCACAAGGGCTTAGAAGTTGTAGGTCTCCTTCCAGGTTACTTTTTGTAACTTTCTTTCCAGAACTTACAGGATACTGTCCTTAGATCAAATGCTACTTTCCCAGAATCAACAGACTAAGCCTGGTTTCTGGAAAATACCTTTAAATTATGGTGAGTGACCTTGGGTTCATGCAAGGTTTTTTATTATTATTCTTTTTTTACAGCACTAGTGGCCTTTATTTTTCAAAGTTTTTTATAAGTGAGCTAACAGGAAATGGGGAGAGAGAATGGGGGAAGACATGCAGCTAAGGTCAAGAGGCCGGGACTCGAATCCATGATAGGCTGCATCAGTAAGTACTGAGTAAGGCCTCAGTACTACTTCTGCACCACTATCGCACTTCACACTTTAAAAAAGAGCTCATAAGTCAGTAAAATCTCACACCCAAAGACATAATTTAAAAATGCCAGATTGTTATAGTATATTTAGAAGAAACAGAAACAGGTTGCATTTTGTTGTATTATATGGGTTGCCCATTTGTCATAGTAATACAGCTATTACCACAAATAAGTGGGGAAAAATAGTACTTTTGTTAAACAAAATGGTTACGTTTTTTTGTAATCTGTAGCCAAAATGGATGCAGTATAATTTATCTGACAACAAGAGGCTACTGAGATTAACAGATGTATATGTTGATCGATTCCAGAACACCATTGATGGATTGGAGCAAATATCTTAAGCAAACAATTGCAAGACTTTGCATACACATGTGCAACAGAAGTTCCTGAGACATCAATCGTTTGCTGACAATCTAGTACCATTAGGATTTTTTTTTGTTGTTGTTGTTTATTAATAGTCATAAATTTCATCTAAAACTTCAGGTATTACCTAATGAAATATGCCACTTTCATAGAGCATCAAATTGAGACAGAATACCTGTGCATTCAGAGTGCCATAACAGACATTGATCTATAACATTATCTGAAAAGACTCTTACCAATATCTACAACACTGTTAGTTAATAGTAGTCTGTTTTTGATTCATTGCAACCAGTATGCAACTGTCAACCTTTAAGCTGCTGTCAGACTGTTTACTAACTTGCCATGTTTGCTGGTGTCCTGAAAATACATATCATGTGAGTCTAAATGTAACTTCTGTGCCTAGAGTTGTAAGTTGGCTGTAGGTGCACTTACAGCAAAGGGAAGGATGGGCACACTTTAAATTCTTTGTTTGCAAATTTCATTGTTTCCAATTAATGTAGCTCACCAGAGAGTTTAATATTATCATTTTGCTCACGTTAACTGATACACTACAGACAAAAAAGTTTGGACACACCTTCTCATTCAAAGAGTTGTCTCTAAATTCATGACTATGAATATTGTAGCATTACACTGAAGGCATCAAAACTATGAATTAACACATGTGGAATTATATACTGAACAAAACAGTGTGAAACAACTTAAAATATGTCTTATATTCTAGGTTCTTCAAAGTAGCCACCTTTGGCTTTGGTTACTGCTACACACACACTTGGCATTCTGTTGATGAGCTTCAAGAGGTAGTCACCTGAAATGGTTTTCACTTCACAGGTGTGCCCTGTCAGGTTTAATAAGTGTGATTTCAAGCCTTATAAATGGGATTGGAACCATCAGTTGTGTTGTGCAGGAGGTGGATACAGTACACAGCTGATAGTCCTACTGAATAGACTGTTAGAGTTTGTATTATGGCAAGAAAAAACAGCTAAGTAAAGAAAAACGAGTGGCCATCATTACTTTAAGAAATGAAGGTCCGTCAGTCCGAACAATTGGGAAAACATTGAAAGTGTCCCCAAGTGCAGTCGGAAAAACCATCAAGCGCTAATAAATTTATTAGCACAAATATAAAACGGCATGTATGCTTCAAAAGCCTCAACGTCAGCACCTCTCTGACAGCATGGTGGGAATATCTAAAAATGACAGGGTCTTCACTAATCCCATGCAGACGTACACCCATCTGGAACAATCCTGACATCCTACAAAAAAATAATATGATACATTTTCCATATTGGAGGAGTAAAGGAATTGAATACCTGGAACATATATTTGAAGGAATTCAGTTTATCCCATTTAACAGACTAATTATGCAATACGGGATGGACAAGAATACATTCTTAGAATATCAACAAATTAAATCTATAATAAAAAATAAGTTCAGTCTTAAAAACATTGGGTTACAACTGCCATCAAGTGTACTAGAGTTCCTAAAACTCAACCCCCCCCAAATTAATGTCTAAAACATACAGGACACTGTCTAATATAGGTGAATCAATTTCCCTTCCTATTTCAAAATGGGAGGTGGACTTAGCAGTTAACTTTGACCAAACATTCTGGTCTCAGATATGTTCCAGAACCTTTAAACTGACTAGTAACCCCAGTTTGCAATTAATACAATATAAAATCCTTCATAGAGTATACTATACAGGTCAACGGATGTTCCGGATGGGCTTGGCACCTTCTAATACTTGCTTACACTGCACAAGTAATATACCAGACAATTACATCCATGCACTATGGCTATGTACACCCGTCCAGAGGTTCTGGTGCCTGATATGTGAAGACTTATCAAAGTGTCTGAAATGTAATATTTCACCTTCCCCTTCAATTTGCTTGTTGGGCAACTTAGATGATGTCACCATAGAGACAAATTCAGTTCACTTGGTCTTCACTGCCTTATGCATCGCTAAGAAAACTATCCTCATGAACTGGAAAAATAAAAACCTTCTTAATATCAATCAGTATAGAAATTTTCTATTAGATTATATAAGCCTTGAGACAGCCTCTGCCTCCACGTCAGATCGATCTCTCTGGGCTCCTTTAATCGGCTCCATCACCTAGTGGGGGTGAGGCGCCCTTTGCTTCGTCCTGTGGGGCGTTGTGGCGGATTCGGGGGGGGTGTCTGGGTTGGGGCATTTTGGGTGTCCCTGGGAGGGGATCGCTGGGGGGTCTGGCGCTGGGGGCTGTGGTCCCGGCCGGGGTGGGGTTTTGGTGTCTCTCGGGGAAAAAAAAACAAAAAAAAAAAAAAAACATCAAGCGCTACAAAGAAACTGTCTCACATGAGGACCGTTCCGGGAAAGGAAGACCAAGAGTCACCAGCCTCAGAAATCGCAGGTTAACAGCAGCTCAGGTTAGAGAACAGGTCAATGGCACACAGAATTCTAGCAGAAGACACATCTCTAGAACAGCTATTAAGAGGATACTGTGTGAATCAGGCCTTCATGGTAAAATAGCTGCTAGGAAACCACTGCTGAGGACAGGCAACAAGCAGAAGAGACTTGTTTGGGCTAAAGAACACAAGGAATGCACATTAGACCAGTGGAAATCTGTGCTTTGGTCTGATGAGTCCAAGTTTGAGATCTTTGGTTCCAACCACCGTGTCTTTGTGCAGTGCAGAAGAGGTGAACGGATGGACTCTACATGCCTGGTTCCCACTGTGAAGCATGGAGGAGGAGGTGTGATGGTGTACGGGTGCTTTGCTGGTGACACTGTTGGGGATTTATTCAAAATTGAAGGCATACTGAACCAGCATGGCTACCACAGCATCTTGCAGCGGCATGCTATTCGATCCGGTTTGCGTTTAGTTGGACCATCATTTATTTTTCAACAGGACAATGACCCCAAACACACCTCCAGGCTGTGTAAGGGCTATTTGACCAAGAAGGAGAGCGATAGGGTGCTGCGCTAGATGACCTGGCTTCCACAGTCACCGGACCTGAACCCAGTCGAGATGGTTTGGGGTAAGCTAGACCGCAGAATGAAGGCAAAAGGGCCAAAAAGTGCAAAGCATCTCTGGGAACTCCTGTAAGACTATTGGAAAACCATTTCAGGTGACTACCTCTTGCAGCTCATCAACAGAATGCCAAGAGTGTGCGGAGCAGTAATCCAAGCAAAACGTGGCTACTTTGAGGAACCTAGAATATAAGACATATTTTCAGTTGTTTCACACTTCTTTATTCAGTATATAACTCTGCATGTGTTAATTCATAGTTTTGATGCCTTCAGTGTGAAGCTACAATATTCATAGTCATGAAAATAAAGAAAACTCTTTGAATGAGAAGGTGTGTCCAAACTTTTGGTCTGTACTGTACAGGGGTTGGACAATGAAACTGAAACATCTGTAGGCAGTACAAAAATCTGCAGCCTACAATATTCAGCGACTTGTAAAATTATTCATACTTCTTGAACTTTTACATATATCTGCATATTGTCACATTACAACCACACACATAAATATACTTTATTGGAATTTTATGTAAAAGACCAACACAAAGTGGTATACAATTGTGAAGTGGAACGAAAATTATACATGATTTTTCTTTTTTTTTTACAAATAAAAAACTTGAAGGTGCTGTGTGCAAAAGTATTCAGCCACTTTACTCTGAGTGCAACCAATTGCCTTCAAAAACTGCCTGAGGATTGCTAATGACTAAGTAGAGTCCACCTGTGTGTAATCTAATCTCAGTACAAATACAGCTGCTCTGTTACGGCCTCAGAGGTTGGTAAAGAGAATATTGGGGAGCAAACAACATGAGGAAGTCCAGGGAAAACACCAGACAGGTCAGGGATAAAGTTGTGGAGAAGTTTAAAGCAGGCTTAGGCTATACAAAGATTTCCAAAGCTTTGAATATCTTATAAAGCACTGTTCAGTCCATCATCCATAAATGGAAAGAGTATGGTACAACTGTAAACCTACCAAGAAAAGGCCGTCCACCTAAACTTACCGGCCGAAAAAGAAGAGCACTGATCAGAGACGAACTGCAGAGATCCACAGCTCAGGTGGGGGAATCTGTCCCCAGGACAACTATTAGTCGTGCACTGCACAAATGTGGTCTTTATGGAAGAGTGGCAAAAGAAACCCATTGTTAGAAAACCATAAGAAGTCCAGTTTGCAGTTTGCCAGAAGAAATGTTGGGGACACAGCAAACATATGGAAGATGATGCTTTGGTCAGACGAGACCAAAATTAAACTTTTTGGCCAAAATGCAAAAGGCTATGTGTGGCGGAGAACTAACACTGTACATCACTCTGAACACACCACCCCTACTGTCAAATATGGTGGTGGCAGCATCATGATCTGGGGGCGCTTCTCTTCAGCAGGGACATGGAAGGTGGTCAGAGTTAATGGGAAGATGGATGGAGCCAAATACAGGGCAATCTTGGAAGACAACCTGTTTGAGTCTGCAAAAGACTTGAGACTGGGGTGGAGGTTCACCTTCCAGCAGGACAACGACCCTAAACATGAAGCTAGGGCTACAATGGAATGGTTTTAAACAAAACAAATTAATGTGTTAGAATGGTCCAGTCAAAGTCCGAACCTAAACCCAATCGAGAATCTGTGGCAAACTGAAAACTGCTGTTCACAAACACTCTCCATCTAATCTGACTGAGCCTGAGCTGTTTTGCAAAGACAACATTTTCAGTCACTGGATATGCATAGCTGGTAGAGACATACCCTAAAAGACTAGCAGCTGTAATTGCAGCAAAAGGTGGTTCTACAAAGTATTGACTCCAGGGGAGCTGAATACTTTTGCACAATGCTTTTTCAGTTTTTTATTTGTTAAAAAAAAAAAAAAACAGAAATCATGTATAATTTTCATTCCCCTTCACAATTGTATACCACTTTGCGATGGCCTTTCACATAAAATTGCCCATAGACTGCAGGAGATGGGCACCAGCTTCCCTGCGACCCACTATGGAAGAAGCGGTATAAGAAATGACTGACTGAAATAACTATAAGACTAGACAGAGTGGGAGGATGGAACACATAAATTTGTAATAAAGTCAAACGTTCTTTTCAGGGCTCTTTTTAATGACTCCCCACTTTTTGCCTCTGCCATAAAAATATTATATCAATTATTGCTGGCAAAAAATTAAACAAGTAAAACAATGATAATGCCCCAGAGGCAACCTTCCCTCTCTAAATTAATCTGTGCATTTTAGAAGAAGGTCACTTCCTCCTCCTCAAGCCAACCGACAGCCTACCTCCACCCCACCTCTGCCTCCGTTGGATTAGTGACACATTCACCGGGGTGATGGCGCTGACCTGAGTTTGAATTTAGAGTGTTCATTAATAGGATATTATGCCATATGCTCACAGCATTATCATGTTATAATGTCTGGGACTGGTTTAAGAATTTGTAATTAGTGCTGCTATAATGAAAGGACTGCAGGGGCTCACCCTAACTAAGATGCAAGAAAGAGATTTTGATTTCAGACTGTATGATGGTAATAATGGCGACCTGCTGGCTCATGAAGAGCCTGCTGGAAAAGGTCTCAATTGTGGACCTCTGGTCAAGAGACATGTTGAGAAGAAACTGTCCATGCTGAAATGAAATTTAAAAAATCCACAAAATAATGCATATTTTATTCAGCTTTTAAGCTTCCAAGCTAAATAACGAATTACGCTTTGATTCAGTTTTAGCATTGTCTTTTTTGATAGGAGTCTGTCAGCATCCCACATTTTGAGTAGGATCATATCACATTGTGAGGACATCTCTTGTCCACAGCACTCTACAGATGACCCCACAGATTTTCTGTCTAATTAGGTTCTGACTAGATCCTTTCAAAACTTTAATTTTCGTCTTATAGTCCAGTCCTTTTCTTGCTTATTTGTACCGAGGCTTAAACTCACAGGGATGAGGAATTAAACTAAATCCATTTTCATCTTTAGGTCCCTAGCATTCGCCCGAATGTTTTGTCTCAAAACTGACTGGTATTTGAAATTTTTCATAGATTCATCCACATGATAAAATCCAAAGTTCCATTTGAAAAGAGGAGCCCAAAGCATCATGCTGCCACCACCACATTTCACTGGGGACACAGTGTTCTTTTGGTGATGTTCAATATCGTTTTTGTGTGAAACATACCTCTTTTTAATTGTTGCTGAATATGTCAAGCTTGGTTTCATCAGACCTAAAAATGGTCTGTTGAAGTTTTAGGTGATTTTTGGCAGGCCTATGTGTTCATGCATCATGCATCTGTCTTGCCATCCTACTCCTTAGTGAGGTATATGTAGAATGCAGGATATTGCTGTAGGTCAACATGTAGGTCAAAACTAGTTCCTGTTTGGAAATTCCTACAGTGCTTTCAGTGTTGTTGTTGTTGGCCTCCTACTGTTTCTGCCTCCTGACCACTTTTCATTATGTTTTTACTATAATTTTGGAAAACCATACAGTTGTTTTAATGTCAATATTTTCCATCATTTTCCCCACCTACTGATTACTGTCTTTTTAAGCCATGATATAAAAATATTTGTTGTGGAACCTTTTGAACCCTTCTCCTGACTGAATCCATTATTTTAATTATTTTTTAACTCCTATGCAAACTGTGACTTGAGGAAAAGACAACTGAACTGCAGCTGAACTGTCATGATCTGCTCCTGTTTGTGTTTCTGTTTATTGCACTTGCCTGTTTTTCATGTAGTTCTATTTACCTGTGTTTTTAAGTTTCTGTTTTCCGTCCCTTTATTGTAGGGTTGTCTGTTGTCATCGGCACTGCGTCTCCCTGATTTCTGTGTTACCATCATGTCTGTCAGTTTATCATTCTGTCCCTTAACACTAGGACTCCCAGAATTCTAACACTACTAGAACTCCCAAGCCCGTCAATTTGACGGCGAGCATCCATGCGAGGGTGGTGATGACGTCATCGCATTACAAGCGGTCAGAATGCTAAAGGTTTTCTTGCATGCTATAAAATTATGGTTTTGACAAGAATTCATAATAGTATTTGATCAAAAATAATACAGAGTAGCGTGTACATTAGTTTAAAAAAAGCTTTATTAATCTGACAAAAGTTGGACAGCTCCATGTTACGCCCCCCCTTTCACTTCGCGGACATAAACTAGTGCTAAAAATGCCGTGAGCTCATCCACACTCATGTCCGTGGAGGAATCATCTCCTAAAACTCTGCGGGCCTCAGCCACCCTGCAGCCCTGAATGTGGATGAGCATTTCGGCATCCACCAAGCAGAGGAACGCGGTCTGGGCATCTTGGATCTGGCGCTCTGTCAACGCGTTCTGACTCTGACGCCTCCCTCTACTTTCTTCCTCCCCTACCACTGTCCACACAGCGCCATCCTTTCCTATTTCCTCCTCCTTCCCAGGTGTGCGCTCGTCTTGCGATGAAAACGCGGTAAAGCGCAGAATAGATTGTTGTTACTGGGCTACTATACCTATCTATGACCTCTTTGTCCATTATCAGTACCTTGATTTGCAGTTTCTCTCCGGCCAGTGAGCTGGATTGCTGGGTTTATAGCTGGGCACCCTGCTCGTCTCCCTGTCTCTGAACATGCGCTGATTGTGGCACTGTTGCTATTGTAATGGGAATTCTTAAGTGCTGTGAACATTCTTTCTTAAGTGCTGTGGACTTCATTCACCTTTCTCCTCTGACCTCAGTGTTTTTATTAGTGTTCTGGTATTTAGAGTAGATGGACTCTAAACCATTACCAGAAGTTTAATGGTTAAAACACATTCTGGAGGGTTGTGTCTGAGGAAGAGCAGATGGCTGTCCTCATTAATAATTGTCTTACCTCTGTCCTGGGAAGGGTTTTAGGGGCCATAAAGTTTACTATCTTGAAGTTGAGACAACCCCTCATTCTGCTATAAAATATGATTCTGTACTTTGTGTTCGGGTGCTTCTGTTCAACCTGACTTGCTTGGTAACAGAGTCTTCAAACGCTGTATGCCTTTGAATAAACCTTTTAAAGATAAAGTCCGGCCTTTGTCTATTAAATGAGTTAACTTCTCTCTCACTTTGTTAAGAAAATTCTACCACACTATATAAATAGTTTATATAGTATTAGTTTACTAATCTGTAAGCCATTGCCTAAAATGATAAAATCATAGGCTTGTCTTTTACTACCTTGAAATAATGCGCCACAACCTCCTGCTAATGGGACGACTCGTGTTTTTTTTAGCCGGGGGAGGCTCACTCTCTGACCCACTGTCACTGGAACTGAATGCTGACCAAGAGCTGTCAGAATCCCTCTCTACCCCAGAATCACGATCATCTAATTTTTTAAGCATTTCCAATGCCTCTTGAGCAGAAAATATCCTTCTAGTAGCCATTTGTAGGATGCCAACAATCTCCTTCTCAGACTGCGTTCTGGAGTGGCGGTTGCTAGGCAACGCTCGCGCGTATACTCTGCCGCGGGGAAAAAGTATCAATGTAAATAATAGGGCCGTCAAAATAGCGGCTGTGTTAGAATGGCACTAAGCATGTTTCCAGGGAAAAAGGTGATTGCTTGAACTATCCTTGCTAACTTCGGTTTCTTTCTTTTGCATGAAAACCCTGTGTGAATATAATTGATTATCACTGCTAAAAGGAGCCGTTTAGATCTCTCTCTATCAGTAGCCTTTTACAGGTGATGAGAGGGAACCAAATTGACCTACAGAACGTTACCCTTCGTTGATGTGGAGGCTGGACCTGGGTTCTCGTTAAGAGCTTTTAGAAGAACGTTTTTCCTTAATGGAAAATGGTTTGACCATTTATTCTATTTCTTAAAGAACCTTATGTATTGTATATTTGCTGCAGCACAATTATAATCTAAAAGATTTACATGGCTATATTTGGTTTAAAATTTTCAGTTTTGCTCATAATTAGAAAATGTTTTTTTTAAATTTGTTTTTGAAAGCCAAAACACATGGACTCCAATAGTGGTGGGGATTACTGATTCTTATCCAGGGCTCTGTGTGCATCCTTCCTTGGGCCTGAGACCGAATCCCACACTGTCTCTTTCTCAGCACAGGAACAAAAGATGGGAGGAGGGAAAGCAGTTGCAGCAATGTGTTTACATGTCTCAGGAAGAGAAGTTCAAATGGTATTGCTTCCACAGAATGAGAGAATTTAACTGCGTGCACCTAATAATTCCTTTAGACTTTGGGGGGGGGGGTTGTGGTGTTCCTTCTTTTCTAATCTCGATCAAGAATACAATCGTGTTACGAACATTGGGCTTTTAAAAGTGCTGCTGGGTCCCTTGTTATGTTTTCCCAAGGTAGTGTTTCTAATTCTTCAGGTATCTTGTTTTCTCTAGTGAACGTTTCTCACACTTCAATTCATAAGGGCCGGTGTCCTACCACTTTTTAGATTTCAATCAATTAGCTAAATAACGTCGTTAGTCCTGCAGTCCAGTTCTACAGACTTCTGGTAATGATCTAATTATTTGGTTCAGCTCTGTTGAAACTGTCATACATCTAAACATTGCAGAACACCTTTTCCTCGAAGACTTTGAGATCCCTGTTCTACCCCATGCACCCGCTCTCTTTCATTAAGAAAGGTCCCAGTGTGAAAAGAGCCATGTTGGTCACAAAATGATCAAAGGCACCTAATGGAGTAGTGAAAACAAATGTAAAATGCATTTATTTGTTGCATTTGCATGTTGTGAGCACTCCTTGTCGTCTAGTTGATCGCCGGTTGGTGTTATCTTAACAAGATTATTAAAAAACTTCTCTCCACTAGCTGGTACTCATTAATCAGATTGCAAAAAAAAAGGAATAAAACTGTATGAAAAATAAAACGTACAGACATTAACAAATAAATAAATTATTAGTTAGTAATTATTAGTTTTATTATTATAAAATAAATTTTTAATGTAAGCCACAGTGTTTTGGAAGAGTATTGCCCCCTCCCTTGCAGATTTCTTCCATTTTTGCTTTTTGTCACACTTTAATGTTTTTCAGACAAAGATACCAGGAGTATGTACAGATGATGATTTAATTTATTTATTAATTCATTAAAGAACAAAAAGCTATCCAACACAAGATGACCCTATGTGATAAGGTAATTGCCCTCTAAACTATTTGTTTTTTTTACAACCCTTGGTGGCAGTAATGTTTATGATAACTGGAAATGTGTTTTTAACATATCTGCAAAGGAATTTTGGCCCACCTTCTTGTTTTAATTGGTAGTCATATTAAGGGTTTTTTGACTGCAGACTTTGACTTGGCCACCCACAACCTCCTTTAAGCCATGCAGAGGTGAGCTTGCTGGTGAGCTTCAGATCATGTACGGCATGATAATCCAAATGAGTATGAGCTTAAGGTCACAAACTGATAGACGTCTTTTTGGCATCTTTTTAGTAGAAGAGCAATTCATGGTTCATTCAAGTGCTTCAAGTCATCCAGAAACAAAGCAGCCCCAGAATACCTACCGCCATCATTGACAGTCATATTGGATGTTTCCCTAAATGCTGTTTCAACAGGATATGATGCGTACCTTCCGAAATGTTCCCGCTTAGTTGTGCCCCCTCTACAGAATATTGGGGATCCTCAAAATGTTTTTTGGGAATTGTGAGATGGGTCTTTGTGGTCTTTTGGGGGGGTGCAACCTATATCTTCACAAAAATTCCTGTTTGCATTGGATAGCTTTTTTGCCTATTAAGTAAAATCATTCTTTGAATATTGGATTTTCTGTTTACTGAAATCATCTTTTGTCTAATTTTAAATTTGTTTTTGATTATCTTAAATATTTAACTTTGAACAAAAAGCAAAAACAGAAGAAATCTGTGTAAGGTCAAAAAAAATGTTCCCAGCACTTAATGACAGAAACCTTAATTTCTATAAAATTGGAGAGAATCCAAAAGGTTTCAATGCAGCGTTGTTGTACAGGATAATCACCTATTCTTTGTTGGAATTGTAGCCGGCAATGACACTCATCCAGTGGCAGCAGTGTGTCGTGCTTCTGAATGACAGAACAAAGTATGACGCCTCTGTGAGGGCATGCTTGGTTGTTTTGGCTGGACCCCTTCACAACAGCCCAAACTGCGGTGCGGCTCTGATTGAATTATACACAGCCCCTCAAGGCTCAAAGACTAAGTGTCAGACGTTGGTTAAAAGTCTCCCCTAACAATTAAACCACACGGCATGGAAAATGCCCAATGAAACACCCATGAGCTCCTCCAGTTCTCATTGGAGACTGGAGTGAACTCCTGTGAACCCTGCAAAATCATGAAAAGAAATCAAGACTGTACTGAAGCCACAAGTGTCTGAAAGACATGGCAAGGCAACAATTAATTGGGTTGATTTTTTAAAATGTACTATTGGTCTGTTGTGAATGCACTGTTGAGAACAACAATTGGAATTTCAATTACAGCTACAATAAATCCAAAAACAATTTGCCATTTGAAACTACAAGTTGCATGGCCTGATGGATGATGGTGGGGGTAGTCTTTTTGGTTCAGCTTCTGTCCCCTTGTTCATGCCTGGCTTTTATTACAAGCCCCTCAGAATCTTGCTTCAATTACCCCGAATAATAAAGTGAGCTCCATGTGGTTTTTCCATTGTGCTTGGCAAGAGAAGCTAACAGTGTAACTGAATCATAAACTTCCAATTGTGTCACTGGTGGAAAAATTTCAGGATTTTGGTTATCTAATGAAAATATTGTCACTAGACTCATTTCCTATGTGGTGCCGGAGCGGCAGAAGAGTAAATGTGTGAACAATGTTTCTGGAGGGCGACTCTTAACTTGCTGTGAGTTTGTGTGTCTCCAGCTCAGGTTTCGGGGTTGGCTGTTTTCATATCGAGGCCACACTTACCTCACCTCTTTAGTGAATTCACACCCAACTGAGAGCCAGTGAACCAAGCAGCAGCATAGATAACTTTCATTCATTTTCTTGACAGTTTCTTGACTGGGGCATGAACTGTGGAAGTCAGAAGACAGTGAAAAGCAGGAGGTGTATAGGGATGACTCCTAAATGGTGATCCAATAATTTTTGAAATCTTAATTTGGTTCAACCCCAGTCTCTTTCCTCCTATTCTCTGCATTTAATGCCTGAATCTAGACTGGAGCCATGTAGAAATGTAATATGACTCTAAATGGACAAAGCTGGTGGCCTTTGCTGAATGAGAACCTTATCATTATGGGATATACACAACCTTAAACACATATTTTCCATATATTGTATGAAAAACACATTTCTTCAGTGGACAGTGGACAGTCGCTTGCATTGACTTTGCAGCAATCCCTCATACTGAGCATGCATGTAGCAACAGTGGAGAGGAAAAACTCCCCTTTTAACAGGAAGAACATCCCAGCAGAACCAGGCTCATGGTGAGCAGCCACCTGCCACAACTGACTGGGGGTTTGAGAGAACAAAGCATAGACAGAAAAAGAACAAAGAAGCACTGATCCAGGAGTACTTTTTATGGAAGAAACGTAAATGTTTAAAGATGTAGCTCCTTTAGGCGAATGGACATCCGTGAATCTGTGAATCTGTGTTTGAGTACTCTGCGGCTTTCTTAAGGACCTGGATGTGTGACACAAAACAATTTAATTTTGGAAATGAATTTTAAATATAGGACTGAATTCAATTCAATTCAATCAATTCAGTTATTTATATACCGCCAATTCACAAAACATGTTGTCTCAAGGCACTTCACAAAAGTCAGGTACATACATTCCAATTAATCTTAATCATTGAACAGTGCAGCCAGATTCTGTTATTTATTCAAATTGGATAAAAAGTTTTTCTATCTAAGGAAGGAAAACTCAGCAGATTGCATCCAGTCAGTGACTTGCAGCCTTCACTCCTCCCGGATGAACATGTAGAGACAGTGGACAGTCACTGGCGTTGACTTTGCAGCAATCCCTCATACTGAGCAATGCATGTAGCGACAGTGGAGAGGAAAAACTCCCTTTTAACAGGAAGAAACCTCCAGCAGAACCAGGCTCAGTGTGAGCGGCCATCTGCCACGACCGACTGGGGTTAGAGAGAACAGAGCAAAGACACAAAGAGAACAAAGGAGCACTGAGCCCAGGAGTACTTTCTATGGGAAGGAAAGTAAATGTTATGGATGTAGCTCCTTTAGTCGTTTCACCTAGAAAGAAGGACAGATAAACTCTGAGCCAGTTTTTCAGGTTAGAGTCTGAAGAGAGCACATAGAGTTAAGTTACAGTAAAAGCCCAGTCAGTAGCAATGTATAGGAGAAGGAAAGGGTTAAACACTGAAAGACAGGGCCATGTGGATCATCGGTAAAGGGTGAGCATTAGTTGTTTGCCAGCAGAAGCCTTGGAGGATCCCCTCTCCAGAAAGGTGTTTCAGGTAGACACAGAGTCAGGCCAGGTGTAGCTTCTAGGAGAGAAAAGAGAGAGAACAAAGTTAAAAGCTGAAATAACAGCAATAATACAAAATTGAAGAGTAGTGTGAGAAAGTAGCGAAGCGTGAAAGTGGTCGTTATGTCCTCCGCAGCCTAAGCCTATAGCAGCATAACTACAGAGATAGCTCAGGATAACCTAAGCCACTCTAACTATAAGCTTTATCAAAAAGGAAAGTTTTAAGCCTAGCCTTAAAAGTAGACAGTTTTGTCCATCTAGAGCCACTGATGGCCATTGTTATACTAAAAACCACAATGATTGGGATACCTCTCTCTGGTCAGATTGACCATAACCATTGAAACAGGGGGTCATACAAGTAGCAGAAATGGAGGGTGTGTTTGCACCTCAACCGTAACTGAGCTGGTTTAGCTAAACCTGACTCCCCTTACTCCATCCAACAAGGGAGAAGAACGACGGAGCTAAAATAAGGAAGAGAGCTCAGGATAACTAAGCCACTCTAACTATAAGCTTTATCAAAAGGAAGTTTTAAGCCTAGCCTTAAAAGTAGACAGGGTGTCTGCCTCACGGACTAAAACCGGAGCTGGTTTCCACACAGGAGAGGAGCCTGATAACTAAAAGGATCTGCCTCCCATTCTACTTCTAGAGACTCTAGGAACCACCAGTAAACCTGCAGTCTGAGAACGAATTGCTCTGTTAGGAACGTATGGACAATCAGATCTCTGATGTATGATGGAGCTAGATCATTAAGGGCTTTATATGTGAGGAGGATAATTATTAAATTCTATTCTGGATTTAACAGGGAGCCAATGAAGGAAGCTAAAGTAGAGGAAATATGATCTCTCCTTTTTAATTTTCATCAGAACTCTTGCTGCAGCATTTTGAATCAGCTGAAGGCTTTTAACTGCATTTTGTGGACATCCTGAGAGTTAAAATATTACAATAGTCCAGCCTTGAAGTAACAATGCATGGACTAGTTTTTTCAGCATCAATCCTGGACAGGATATTTCTAATTTGGCAATGTTCGGAGATGAAGAAGGAAATCCTAGAAACCTGTTGATTATGGGATTTTAAATGACATGTACTGGTCAAAAATAACACCAAGGTTTTTTACTTTATTATCGGAGGTCATTTAATGCCATCCAGGTTAAGTGATTGACTAAGCAGTTTCTTTTTTAAAGACTCCGGTCAAAACACAACTTCTGTCTTGTCTGAATTTAGAAGCAGAAATTTAAAGTCATCCAAGTTTTTATGTCTTCAAGACATGCTTCTAGTCTATCTAACTGGTTGGGCTCATCAGGATTTTATGGATAAGTAAAGCTGAGTGTCATCAGCGTAAAAAGTGAAATTTATTCTAATGCTGCCTGATAATTTTACTATTGAAAGCATATATATAGTAAAGAGAAATTGGCCCAAGTACTGAACCCTGTGGTACTCCACAATTAACCCCTGAGTTTAAAAGATGATTTATCATTTACATGAACAAACTGGAATCTGTCAGACAAATAAGATTTAAAACCGCCTAGCGCTGTTCCCCTGATCCCTACAGCATATTCCAGCCTTTCTAGGAGAATATTATGATCGACTGTATCAAATGCAGCACTGAGATCTAACAGAACCAGTACAGACCAGTCCATTATCTGAGGCAATAAGAATATCATTAGTGACTTTCAGCAGAGCTGTTTCAGTGCTATGATGAGCTCTGAAGCCTGACTGAAACTCTTCAAACAGGTCATTGCTGTGTAAGTGCTCACACATTTGATTAGCAACTATTTTCTCAAAATTTTAGATAAGAATGGAAGACTGGATATCGGTCTGTAATTATTAAGTCATCTCGATCAGCGAAGGTTTCTTAAGCAAAGTTTAATTACAGCTACCTTAAAAGCCTGTGGTACATATCCCTTTTACTAAAGATGATTAACATATCTAAAATGGGGCTGGTAATCAGAGGGAACACTTCCTTAAATAATTTGGTTGGGAATTTGGGTCTAACATACAAGTTGAAGGTTTAGATGAAGCTAATATTTCTGATAACTCTGGAAGCTCCACAGAATCAAAACAGTCCAAACACAGATCAGGTTCTACAGTTACTTCCAATGTTGTCTTACTTGTTGAGGATGAAGTAATCATCTTCGGGAGTATGTCAAGATTTTCCTTTTATAGAATTCAATTTTATTTAGGAAGAATCCCATAAAGTCATGACTGCTGAGAGCTAAGGGAATGGAATGGCTCAACAGAACTATGACTCTGTGTAAGTTAGCAACTGTACTAAAGAGAAACTAGGATTATTCTTGTTCTCTTCTATTAAGGTTGAGAAATAAGCTGTTCTAGCTTGGTGAAGTGTCCTTTTTATACAACAGTAGGCTATTTTTTCCAGATAAAGTAGGAATCCTCTAGGTGTGTAGAGCGCCATTTTCTCTCCAATTTTCTAACATTGTGCTTTAGAGTACGCAGATCTAAATTAAACCAAGGAGCCTGCCTCCTATGAATAATTTCCTTCCTTTTTCAAGGGGGCTCCATTGTCTAATGCACCACGCAATGATGAAGTAACACTCTGAACAGAGAATCATTTGTGAAGGGGAAATAAACAAAATTATTGCCCTCCACTCTGTTTTTCTGTGATAATGAGGAAATTAAAAGTGGAACAGATTCTTTAAAGGTTGTTACAGCATTGTCTGATAATGATCTACTATAATGAAATTTTCTTTCAGGTGTGGAGTACTCTGTTAAATTAAACTCAAAGGTTATTAAAAATGGTCAGACAGCACAGGGTTGTGAGAAAAATATTGTTATGTCTTTACACTCAATGCCATATGTCAGCACAAGGTCCAGAAAATGAAGACACATGTGGGTAGGTTTGTTAATGTTTTTGAGTAAGCCAATTGAGTCTAAGATAAGCATTAAGGCTATATTTAAGCTATCACTTTCAGTGTCAACATGAATGTTAAAATCCCCCACTATAATAACTTTATCTGTATTTAACACTAAATCAGATAAAAGGTCTGAAAACTGATCTAAAAAAATTGAGAGTAAGGGGCTGGACGTGTACAAAACAACAAACAGAAGTGGTTTTAGTGCCTTGCAATTTGAATGAGGAAAACTAAGGATTAAAATTCAAAAGAATTGTAGCTACTGATTGGTCTGGGCTAATCAATAAATCGGACTTGAAAGATGGTTGCTACTCCTCCTCCTCCACAGTATTTCGAGGATGTGAAAATTTAAATAATTAGTAGGAGTTGACTTATTTAGTAACATAATCCTCTTGCTGCAGCCAGGTTTCTGTGAGGCAAAATAAATCAATCTGATTGTCCAAATCAGGTCACTACTAGCTAAAGTCTTTGAGAGAGAGATCTTATGTTCAGTAGGCCACATTTAATTTTTTGTTTTTTTTTTTTAATTTTTTATTTTTAGTCTGAGTTGTGTTTATTTTTATTAGATTTTCCTGATTTCTCTTTTTAGATAATTTTTTAATCTATTCAATTTTGGCCGTGGGCGAGACACTGTCCTTAATAGGGTAATGGGTGGGTAGCGGTACAGAAGCTGCAGAGAGAGTGTGTTAAACTATGACCCTGTTTCTGGTCTGAACCCTGGGGTTGTCAGAGGTGTTTGGTGAGAACTAATAAATTCGGCCAGATTCCTAGAAAGAAGAGCTGCATCCAAAGTGGGATGGATGCCGTCTCTCCGGATCAGACCAGGTTTTCCCCAAAATGTTCGCCAGTTATCAATGTAGCCCACATCGTTTTCTGGACACCACCTAGACAGCCAGCAGCTGAATGACAGCATGCGGCTAAACATGTCGTCACTGGTTAAATCGGGGAGGGGACCAGAGAAAATTACGGACTCCGACATTGTTTTTGGCAAACTTACACACGAGAAGCAACACTAACTTTTTAGTGACCTCCGATTTGGAGAACAGTATTCAACCATGCATTACAATAACAACCTTAATGTATTTAACGCTTATCCTTAGCCAGGAGTTTCAGGTAGGATTTAATGTCGCCCGTCTGGCCCCTGGCAGACATTTGACTATGGTCGCTGGTGTCTCTAGTGCCACGTTTCTGACTATGGAGCTGCATTACCAGAGTTGGCTTCTCAGCGGGTGGGTCACTGGGGGGAAAATCCATTAAAAATGCAGAGGGTTTTGGTGGTGACCTGGGGCTGAGATCTAGGATATGCTTCCTACGTACCGTCACCCAGCCGGCCTGAGATCCCGGCTGAAGGGGTCTGCTGGAGGACTGCTACGGGAGCTACCCTCGGTGCCTCCGCGCGGCTGGGGGGTCGGCTATCTGCTGTTTTTTAACAGCGCGGTGCCGGGCCTCCAAATCCGACACCCTCGCCTCCAAAGCTAGAAAAATGCTACATTTATTACACGTACCATTATCACTAAAGGAGGCAGAGGAGTAACTGAACATCTGACACAGAGAGCAGGAAAGAGGAGACTCAGAGAGAGAAACAGCAGAACGGGTAGCCAGCTAGCGATCCCTTACCACTACTAGAAAAAACCGTGTAAAACACGGAGAGTCGCCAAACGTTAAATACAGCAACAGAAAGTATGTGTTTTAACGTGCTTATGTATTATAACAAGTAAGAAATATCACAGTAGAGAGAAATCAGATCAAACGAGAGAGCCTTCACACACCAAACAATCCACCAAGTGCAAAACAGGAAGTGACGAATACGCCTTACCACGCCTCCAGTGCAGTAGATGGTGCAGGCATTCATCGTCCTTGAATTGAAAAGTAAATGAAAGTAGTCTAACTGAATTTTCAATACAATGAAATACAGGTTCAAACCATTAAATTCAGGTTCAATTTAGTGAAATTAATTTTCAAATCACTGCATTTAATTTCAGATTATGTGAATACAGATTCAGTCTCAGCAATTCAATTGTAGTTTCTGATGGCACAAGTTTCTGCCCATAGTTCCAATCTGGTGGAGGATCTGTGATGCTGTAGGTCTGTTTCTGTTTCAAAAACCCGTGAGGTTTTTGGTTTTCTTACACTTCGTACATATGATTATGATTAAGATTCCTTTATTTTAAATTTGATTTACATATCTTTACTAGACTAACTTAACAGTATGTAAAAAGTGAATAGCAAATGCTGAATTAAAGACATTCCTAAATCGGATCAAAGGGAATTCTTGGTGGTTTTCTCACTGTCAGTCATATATGTCTTTCAAGCAGGTGGTTGTTTAAATGCTATCAAGTTATCAACTGCAGAGAAGATATATAAACTATATATATCCAACATATACAGGGGTTGGACAATGAAACTGAAACATCTGGTTTTAGACCACAATAATTTATTAGTATGGTGTAGGGCCTCCTTTTGTGGCCAATACAGCGTCAATTCATCTTGGGAATGACATATACAAGTCCTGCACAGTGGTCAGAGGGATTTTAAGCCATTCTTCTTGCAGGATAGTGGCCAGGTCACTACATGATACTGGTGGAGGAAAACGTTTCCTGACTCGCTCCTCCAAAACACCCCAAAGTGGCTCAATAATATTTAGATCAGGTGACTGTGCAGCCATGGGTGATGTTCAACTTCACTTTCATGTTCATCAAACCAATCTTTCACCAGTCTTGCTGTGTGTATTGGTGCATTGTCATCCTGATACACGGCACAATCTTCAGGATACAATGTTTGAACCATTGGATGCACATGGTCCTCAAGAATGGTTCGGTAGTCCTTGGCAGTGACGCGCCCATCTAGCACAAGTATTGGGCCAAGGGAATGCCATGATATGGCAGCCCAAACCATCACTGATCCACCCCCATGCTTCAGTCTGGGCATGCAACAGTCTGGGTGGTACGCTTCTTTGGGGCTTCTCCACACCGTAACTCTCCCGGATGCGGGGAAAACAGTAAAGGTGGACCCTTCAGAGAACAATACATGTTTCACATTGTCCACAGCCCAAGATTTGCGCTCCTTGCACCATTGAAACCGACGTTTGGCATTGGCATGAGTGACCAAAGGTTTGGCTATAGCAGCCCGGCCATGTATATTGACCCTGTGGAGCTCCCAACGGACAGTTCTGGTGGAAACAGGAGAGTTGAGGTGCACATTTAATTCTGCCGTGATTTTGGCAGCCGTGGTTTTATGTTTTTTGGATACAATCCGGGTTAGCACCCGAACATCCCTTTCAGACAGCTTCCTCTTGCGTCCACAGTTAATCCTGTTGGATGTGGTTTGTCGTTCTTGGTGGTACGCTGACATTTCCCTGGATACCGTGGCTCTTGATACATCACAAAGACTTGCTGCCTTGGTCACAGATGCGCCAGCAAGACGTGCACCAAAAATTTGTCCTCTTTTGAAGTCTGGTATGTCACCCATAATGTTGTGTGCATTTCAATATTTTGAGCAAAACTGTGCTCTTACCCTGCTAATTGAACCTTCACACTCTGCTCTTACTGGTGCAATGTGCAATCAGTGAAGACTGGCTACCAGGCTGGTCCAATTTAGCCATGAAACCTTCCACACTAAAATGACAGGTGTTTCAGTTTCATTATCCAACCCCTGTATATCTTAAGATTGAGGCGTTTGCATTTTTTTGTTGGTACAAATAGTGCAGCCAAGAACAAACTGTTCTGAAACAGCAACTGGTTTGGAACAGCCAAACGTCTGCTTCAGGAAGTGTGGCCAGAACTTGTATATCAATACATTATGTAAACATTCTTGTTAGCCTTGTTAGTCAGGATATAATTTTTGAAATCAGCAGCTTCCTCATTAGATGAATACCTGTATCATTACCAACCATTCAGTTCTACTCCTCAGTGGCCAGTTCCACAAATTCCGGTTCATATTAGTAATTTCTTTAGGTGGCTCTAACATGTAGCAGATATTATTCAACAAGCAAAACCAGGGTATTTTTAGATCAAATTTGCCATCTTTGCAGCAAGAGCTAAACAAAATATGCAATTTTTTCTACTACGTTTTTAAATATGTTAGGAGGTATAGTCCTTTCAGCCTTCTGACTTCTTTCTGGAAAAAGTCCTTCCATACAAGATAACAGGATTTGTTGTTTCAGTCTTCTCTGTTTAAAATATCGACTTTGATACCCTTATGAGACTGGTGAGTGCACTGCAGGTTTACTGCAGTAATCCAGTGCCAGACATGTTCATACTAAATGTTTTATAAGAAAAAAAAAAAAAAACTTGTTGATGAAAACATCAAATATTTCTGTGTAAAGTTTTTGAGGTTCATAAACCATTACATTTACAAGTATCTCTCAAAAAATTTTAATTTAAGAACAAAATTGTTATTGTTCTTAAATTCTTCATAGTCCTCTTTTCTGAAATACAACATGGTAGTTTAAAAGAGTAAGAAACACAAAATCATTGCTAAAGTTTCAATGTAGGAGAATTTTTCCTTTTAGGTTTACACTCACCTTTTCTCTACATTGTTAGTGGTAGGGCCTTCTGTCCTCCTCTCCACCTAAACACCTCTGTGTAAGCTCACCTGGCTGCCCTGAAAAGGGCCGGTTTAAGCCAATTGTACTATCTATTCCCCGCAAACACAATGTGTGGATAGCAGCCCCATCCATGTTTACTGTAAATGGGTCTCTTTGTTATCCGTGTTTACCCAGTCTTTCACAGATTAATCCTCATATATACAAGAAACCTGATGCAAACCTGCCCATTGTCCTCATAGAGCATGTGCCACACAAAGGCACACGTGTATGTACACAAGTCTATTTTGTCTGATTAGCTCATATCCTACCTAGCTTGCAAGCTATGAAGGTAAACTAGCAATACTATTTTTGAGCTATGAATCAAAGTATTACTATATACATGGTGCTAAGGTGCTGGACTGGTGCTTTCTCTTTGTAGTTGGAGGTTGCATTTTTGCACTTGGAAATATATGAACAGCCCCTAAAATCACAGCTCTGAAAGTACCAAATTCTATATTCAACAACCACGCAATTAACAAACCCCACTGGTGTTCTTACTGAGAACTAAACTCAGGTGTGACGATTTCAGATTCTTGCTTTGACTTCCAAGAAAAATCTAACGCAGCATTAGCTCATGTGCTAGCTAACTAAAAACCTTCAAGGCTACCTAGCCCCATTTTTTCGGTCTATAAATCACGGAATCACAGTATATCTGGCATTAGGGTTTGGGACTGTACCTTTGGTGCATCCCCACCTTGAAGTTGGATTTCCCTGGTTGTAAATACAAAAAAACACCCACTGAAGTCAGAATACTGACTGCGTCTATTTTAAAGACTTTAAACTGCTTAAAAATATTGTCTTATCCATGCATTTCCCCCCCAGAATAATCTAGACAGCAACTGTCAATTGTATTGTTTTAGGCAGGCCAGGGAATATGTCGTACTTAGGCTTACTGCAGTATAGTTTACAGATTCATAGCCAGTAACATTTGCCAATAGTTAAATGAAAAAGTAAAATTCTGATGTTGCCAATAATCAAAATCATATTATCCTTTGTGTATGCCACTAACACATTTGTTACCCAGTCAGATGTAAACTGGTTGTGAGCTTCACTGACAGCAGCAAGTGGTTCTCCACATCAATGTCTGAAATGTTCAGCAGCCTAAGCACTTATAATTCAGACCACATTTGCTATTTGACATCTCGTATGGACCTAACTTAAATAAATTTCAAATGATCTTCCTTTAGTAACTGTTTTTAATATATACATACATACATAGTTCTAAAGAACCTTTATTCAGGAACATGTTCCTTAATGTTCAAACACATTAAATAAAGACAAACTGTTATGGGCTTGTATTGCTGCTAGTACCTAGTACCAAAACAATTAGCAAATCCCACTGGAGCTAGAACACCAGTTCTGAGCTTAAGAGACAAATCCAATGCAGCAATAAAATTAATTTATCCTAATTATTAAAGTCAGAGAGGGATGACTATCCTTAGACACACTTGTTGTTGGGCGTACTTCTTTTTTTATGTACCTTAAAATCAGTTTCAGTTGTCAAAATGACCTAGCAAGGTCCTAGCATTAGTATGATATTAGGAATTTGGTGAGTCACAGAACATCTGAAATGCAAACTTTGTCGGTTTAGTCGTGTGACAACACAGACAGTGGGTGGGAGCTTGCCTCTCCACATTAGTAGTTGTCAGAGAGATATAATGTTCCCAAATGGTTTTTCCAAGTAACTACCTTACAGCCCTAGGGGTTATAGGTGGGTGTGCGGCTGTATTGGTATGTCACCTGAACTTCTCTGACTTCACACCCACTGCGTAAAATATTTCCTCCTCTGTATCCTCATTTCCGCATAAACGTGTCACACACCGGAGCAGGAACATGCTGTGGTATTTAGGCCAATGGCTGACAAAAAAAAAATATCCTGATGAAATGAAACAGTTACGCTCAAGCTGTCCATTTTCATGACTCTTGATTTTATCACGAGAGTCACATAGATTAATATATGACTTGTGGAGCTCTGTGAGGTTTACAAATATGAGCAATCAAACATGCTCACAATAATCAGTCTATCACCCTAATATCTGGTATGTGTATGCCCCTATAATGTGCTTGATGAAAGGTCAAGGTATTTCAATTTGAATGTCAAGATTAAATGGGAATGAAATATTTCATACCACACACTGACATGAATGCTACACCAATATCAGAAATAAAAAAATATCTGACATATCGGAAAAGCTTTAATAGGGCCGTTCAGTCACACAGATAACACTGGACTAACACCATTAACATGTAAATGGTCACAGATGGCATTTATTTAATGTTATCAGGAGAAAGACATTGTTTATTCATCAAACCAGTCAACTTTGGTCAATTAGCAACTTGAACATTTTGAGAAGTACATCGGACAATAACAACAAAAGGTTTATGGTCTGTACGAAATAAATAGCAATGTTGCTCATTTACAGCTTGGCTGGAGAAAAAAACACAAAAAAACATAAGGATTAATCTTCATATTTAAAATGACATACAGATGTGTTGTGATTCTTGTGAGCTCACTAACTGCTCAAAAAAAGCTCTCCTTTTTAAATAAAGCTTTTCACGTTTAATATGTACCTTCAAGAGCCTGTTATAGTTAAATAAATAGAATGTTTCCATTTCTAACATGCACATCCAATTTGTCTGGGGAAACTATTTACAGTTCACTGGTCCTACACATCTGCCTCTTTATTTTTTTTTACTCCTCTACACAATTCTCGTCACAAACGCCCATACACACACAAATGTACAGTCACTCTTGCAGAAATGCTGCATCTATATACTATTAACACAATACCTAAATCTATGGCAAGTGATAAAAATACTAACGATGAACATGGAAGTCCATGTAGTGTGAAGAAGAAATAGTCCAAACACCACATCTTAACCAGGGAGGGGGGGTGGTGAGGGGCTTACAAAAAGTTAGTTTACAATTGATCATGCACTGTATAAACTCAGCGTGTTATTTGGTTTGAGAGGTTTTCATCGGTGGCTTCTGTATCTACTTGTTTTCTTTAAGTGAACAAAGAAAAGAGTGAGAAATAAGCAATCCTACCAAATAATCTCTAAGAATATTTAAGTCTTAAGTAAGTCCCCTCCATTGTTCACTCTCCTACGACAAGTGGTTTGCTGTCTTTCCGTAAGCGCATAACCCGGAGCTGCTGGAAGGTGTTGTTTCTCTATGTCCATAGTAGTGTAGAAACTCCAAGCCATTGCACTTTAGGTTGAGATGGGCAGATTTTTGTCTTCTCTTTTCTTGTTCTGATGCTTTTCGTCCTGCTCTTTTTCATGACGCAAAGTAAGAGTTCTGCATTGAGTAGAGGCGGTCAATAGGGTTTCCCACACGGGCCTGCATGGAGTTGACTTCAGAGGATGCCATGAAGCAGTCGCTGAGGCTGGTTAAAGACGTGTCACTGTCTATGTCGTGGAACGCAGAATCGTTACCTGTGAAGAAAAGACATGAGGTGATCAGTCTTCAGAATTCAGAGCAAGCATGTTCTGATATGAGATTAAAAATTACTTTAAAATTAAAAAGTACTACAGTATTTACACAAAAAAAAAAAAATCATAACAGTCTAATTGTGGACAGCTTTAATAATATTGTCTATAATGTTTGCGTTTTCTTCCTTTTTATACATAGACTATAGGAAAAATACAAAATAAAAACCCACCAAATTTAGTAGCAGTCTTCAAGTGCTTATTGTGCAAATTATCAAGAGCAGAACAGGGAAAAAGTACAAAAGAGTACCACAAGCATAACAAGCTAAAATTTGATTAACTGTAGTTTTTGAGAATTGTTTTTCTTGTAAGCGAGGAAAAAGCCTTCTTTCAGCTAACTGACAGAAGTGTGGAGTATGGAACATGTGAAGGAGGGACAGGGCTGTGTGACTCTATGTTCCGTACAACTAGAGTAAGATCTGGTCACTTCTGCACTTTCTCTGCCATATCAGTAAAAAGTATAAGCTGGTGGAATGGCATCATGGAAAATTTTAAACTGCTGTCACACAGTTATTTTATTATGTATGTTGTCATTTTAAGTAACGCTTGTTACGGAGGTTTAAATATGAGGAAATTAACTGGATTTTGCAGAAAGTCAATCGTGTTACGTCTTTAAAATACGTGTCACTTTTGAAGTGCATCTGGTTTTTCTGGTGTTTAAGTAGTGGAATCAAAGGTGTAAAATTCAAAGGGTTTAACTGCTTCAGGACAGGGTGCTCTACCCTTGTTGTATTTATTTTCCATTTCTAAAGATCTACTGACAATCTGGGATGCCCCTAGGTGTTTAGAAAAATATTAAACTAAGCAATCAGAAAGTGGGGAATACCATTAGTTTCAGTTTCAAGCACTCGGCACCATGAGGTGAGTGAATCTTCATCAGCGCAGACAGAGGGTTTGCATAGTGTTGTGTGAGATTAGGTAATGCTATATTTAAGTCATCCTTGTGACATAGCAGCAGTTGCACACATGTGCAGGATATATGGTGTTTGAGAGCTGTAGAGCTCAAGCGGTTGAATTTTTCATAATCCCAAATAAATCCATGGCAGCCTGACTTAGATTGTGATAAATGTCTGTACATTACAATGTTAAATACATAAGAAGGTGGGAGATGCACAATAGGGTATTGGTGGTTCTGAAACTGCTACTTTTAAATTCCTGGTATACCTTGATACCAGTAATCGGCCAATGCCCAAAAAAAATGAAACAACACCAGGCTCTGACTATAAAATCACAGCAGTCTTATATTTGAGATTTATAGCAGGCTTGGAAAATTATAATTACTAATAGTCACTTTGAGAAATATCTGTTGTGTGTCATCACAATTGGGAGAACACTTTTGTTAGATATCATCAAAGCTCACTTTTTGCTGCCCTCACTGGGACGATTCAAAGACAGCGAGGGGGCATGTAAACAAGGGGCACCCTCCTAAAAGATCTGGTTAATAGCAACTGTTTACGCCTTTCATAAAACCTCAATGTGTTATTTCTCTGGAGGGAATAGTTAACTTTATTACACTCTGGATCTTAATGATAGTGTTGCACAAAATGGGGACAGTGTTTTGAGAGATATCTTTTAATGCCTTGCCAATATTGTTCTGCTCCCCAAACCAAAGGAGAGTGATGAGACAAGGGATTTGGTTTCTTACTACTGCAAAGAACTAAATGGAAGCAAATTATAAGGAAGTTATGAACTTCGGGAAATGGTCCCACTGGGACGCGTTGAGGACATCACTCAGAAATGTGCTGTTCCACTTACATCCTGTGGACTCAAACATGATTGACAAATTTTCCTGCCTGGCCTTTATTTGTATTTTAATTACTTCTTGTACAAAACAGAAATCAGAGGCTTGATGTTTTCCCACTTCTGATACATTAGCTCACACTCCTTGGACTGTAGTTTATCTCAAGCGGTCTGCATCAGACCACATGTTTCTACCGACATTAGGAAACATCATCAGTGACAAGGCATCTCTTAGAAGTGGAGGCATGGAGTCAAAACCATATTTAACAGTTCTGAAAGCACACTTCAAACCCAGAGAGTTTATGAGAACAGTTGTGTTATCTCATGTGGGAGGAGATGATGCTCACTCCTCTTGAAGAGCGGCTTAAATCAGGGAGCTGCAGCCAGAGCACATGTCCCACACCGAGAAGCTGTGAGGTTGATTAAGGGACTGGCATGTGCTTGTCTTGTGTGTGAATGTGAGCTGTGTAGTGTTAGGAGGTGGATGCTCACCATATGGGTTCATATGATCCCCAGGCATCTGTGGGGGGGTGAGCCCCTGTTGGAATGGGTCTGTGCTGTAACCATTCTGATCCATGGTGACCAGCTGCTGCTGTGGTGGAGCCAGTGGTGTGAAAGAGTTCATCATCCCCTCCATCCGATTGGACATCACCTCTGTAGTTAATGGAAAAAATGCATTACAAAACATGTGTTTACATAAAACACTTCTAATGATGGGAAAAAACGTAATGAGTGTCAGGAGAAGGGATGTTTGTTTGCAGAGCCGGTCCAAGGCTGTAGGGGCCCTAATCAGAATTGGACTTGTGGGCCTTCCAGGTTTTTAGATCAAACCAATAAAAAAGCTCATTTTAAATACAGAAATGTGAGCTCAGTGAAAATATGTTTAATACTTGCTTAAAGTTTGTTATTTTCAAAACATACTTTTAAACTGACAAACAAGCCTCATTGGAACATCTATTGTAATGTATTAAATATGGTTAGTGTAGAACTAGACAGTAATATCAGGTACACAGTAATGTGCATTGCTTAAATCGCATTCATCTCACACAGTTTTTCATACGTTGATGGCACTAGGTAGAAAGTGTGCACATTTAAAGATATCGAAAGCTATTTATTATTGTCAAGGTACTTCTGTCAAAATGTTGACTGAGTAGAGGATGGGAATTATCCAACAGAATTCGCCATATTCTGGCCTTTAAAAAACATTATTCCAGGGGAACTTCAGGGAAATATTATTTCCTGAATAGTCATATATGACTATTTCATGACTATTTACATTGTACGTAGATTGTCACTGAGGGAATCAAAACTGAATGAACACATATGGAATTATGTAGCAAACATAACAATGTAAAAAAACTTTAAATATATTTATTTTTATATTGCTTTATATTTTAAATTCCTTAAAGTAGACGCCCTTGCTGTGATGACTGAAATATTAATCATTGGCCGTCTCTCAATAAACCTCTGTGAAGTTCTTTCAAGGCTCTTTGGAAAATCATTTCAGGTGACCACCTTATGAAGCTCATAGAGAGAATACTAGGGGTGCAAAGCAGTAACCAAAGCAAAGTGTGGCTTTTTTGAAGAATCTAAAATATAAAAATGTTTAGAGTTATTTCATACTTTTGTTAACTACATAATTCCATGCATGTCCATTCACAGTTTTGTTGCCTTAGGTGAGAATCTACAATATAAATAGTCATGCAAATAAAGAGACCCATTTAGTGAGAAAGTGTATTTAAAACTTAAAAGGGTTTTAGAGAGTGATGAGGTTGATTGGTACAGTTACCACTGATATAACACACATAATAGGATTTTATTGCTTTTGATGGATCTTATAATAATCTTTCCATTGGTTAGCCATACAATTTAAAATGATATTCCGATTAAAACTATATCTGATAGTGTCAAAATTAAAACCAAGTTTAGAATGCAACATCTCTGGCATTTAGAAAAACAGGGATATCTTATATAACCACTGAATAGCCTGGAGTGTTAAATGTACTAAACTGTATTTTGGACTTTACAAAAGCACAATTAAAACTTTTTTAAATTTGTGCTTCATAACATGTGTGGTTCCCAATGCAAGTAAAGTAACTTTTAGATGGATGTGTCTTCAACATGGTCTAAATGATTTGTCTGCTGTTTCTCAGATTTCTTGGACCACTAGTATTGTAGCCAAGGGTCTGCTGCCAAAGTAATACAAGACATGCCTGTAACTGTTCAAGACTGTCTGCTTTGGTAAAACAGCCAATATAACAGATGAACTATGACAAAAATTCACAATAGGCCTTAAGCATAACTGTACTGCATTCCGAAAAAGCAGTTGTGAATATGAACTAAAGGTGGATTATCTCTAACATGTGAACACGTTTCCCATATTCTAGCACATTTTGACAAAACTGATGATAATATTGATAAGCGTGAAGATTAATTTGCACATATTAATTATTATGCCAGGTTTTCATATAGTTACATGCCTCACTCAAAAACATTTACATTCGTTAACCCCGACTTGTTAGGTGACTGTGGTGGAAATGGGGGCTACCTGTTGGTTTGGAGAGTCTATAGCAGTTGCTTAGTTTGCTTTTGCCTTGGGCCTTGGTTGCCTTTGAGAAAAGCACCTACAACTATCCAATACCTGGATTACTTGCCTGCAAATCTTTTTGCATGTCTATATCAACTTACTAACAGTTAACAACGTCTATCTTCTCCATCAACTCTGACCAGCATCCCTGTCCCTGCTGCATAAAGCTGCCACCTCTATGTTTCCCCATAGAGATGGTGTCCTCAGGGTCATGTGAGGTGTTGGTTCTGTGCCACACATTGCACTATGCATGCAGGCTAGAATGTTTAATTTTGGTCTCATCTCAAAAGAGCACATGTTTGCTGTGTCCCGTACATGGCTTGTTACAAAGTTGTAGACTGATTTCACATGGCTTACTTCTTGTTATTCCTCCATGAAGGCCAGATTAGTGGAGTACATGTCTAATAACTGTCCTGCTAACAGACTATTCCATCACAGCGGTGGCAGCTTTGTAAGTTTGCATTTGTGAGGTACTGTTTCCATTTCCACATAATGGATTGAACAATGTTCTGAGAGCTGTCCAAAGCTTGGGATAATATTTTTTATTCTAACCATGATTTAAGCTTCACTTTATTTATCAATAAGGGACATTTTTTAAGATAACTGGTTTGCTGGATTTAATTTAGCTGTATCAGATTAATGGAAGGCTGTAACGTTTCAAATTCTAAAAAAGGTTCAAGGGGTGTGAAAACATTTGCCAGGCCTTGTACTGCCACTGTGGGTGCTGAGTATATGAAGGTCGTACCTTGGCCAAGCCTCTGGGAATTCTGCTGCTCTTGTTGTTGCTGCTGTCTTCTTGCCAACTTCTTCATCTGAAACGAAGGAGTCAAAGTTGTGAAGAACTCCCAAAACTAACATGCTGTCTTTAATTTAAAAAGGATGCTCCTCGCTGTTCACCCTTGCGTGAACTGCCTGAAATCTCTATCTCAGCGCGCCTCATTGTCGAGTATCAAAGGTTTTTGTGAGATAATCATCAGCAAAGAGGAGGGCGTAGACATTTAATGCAGGACTAAGCTAGATTTTCAACTCTTCGCTCTGTTCTTTGCAATTTGTGAGAGGAATGCAATGATAACTTTAACACACATAGTTGTGGTGATTTAGTGGCAGGACTCTAAAACAGAATGGAGCTGTTATTTTAGATGAAGAGAGTCAGATTTAAACTGCTATAGGGTATTTCTCACCTTAGCTCTCTGGTTCTGAAACCACACCTGGACCACTCGAACACTGAGTCCTGTCTCTGCAGCCAGCGTCTCCCTCACCTAAAGACACAAGGAAGAAACATTTTTCATTGCACACAAAGAGAAAATAAAAAAAAAGCACTTGTGCATTTTATTTCATTGGAGCGTATTTCGAATGGTGCGGTCTTTTTTTGGTCCTTTTGGTTATTGCCTCTTAAAGGTTTTGGAGCAATTTCAGCTTTTGTTTTAGTGTTTCAGGGCTGAAGCAATTCAGGCAGATCCCCCATTTCAGTGTGACATTTGGTGCAGACGGACTTTGTTATGGTTTCCCTGTTATTAGCAATTCTCAGAGGTGGACGAGAATATTTTTTAACCTCCAGATTTTATTTGTCAAACTACTGTAGGATTTTTAAGTCCCCATTACCCCACAAACAAAAAAATAAAAATGCAAAAATCACACAATGTTGTAGATGTTTATCTGTGCTTTGCCTTACCTTTCTACAGGGTTTGGAGGAGACCTCAAAGGAGGCCTTGAAAGCCCGTCTCTGCTGAGTGGTCAGAATAGTCCGTGGTCTCTTGGGCCTCCTCGGATCCTTCCCATCATCCCCTTTGCCCTGGCTTCCGATGCCTTTCTCTGGCTTGATGTCCAGCTCCTCATCGTCACTTTTCTCTGCAGAAAAACGACCGTCTTTTGCCTTATTTGGACTAAACATAGTCTTTTAGTCATTGACAGACTGCTGATAAATGTATTTTTCTATCCCCCACCACATGAGGAACAAATGGCCAATCAAACAAGACACATGTTTTTGATACTTTATCACTTTTTTATAAAAGGACAAGGCATGATTACACTTTTAGAAGTTTGTGGAGAGCACACTAAAATATGCCCAGTTTTTTACCCAACTGGACACAGTGTCACTGGTAATTTATAGCTCTCAGCTTTGCCTAATTTAAACTAAATCAGTCTATGATAAGGAAACTTACATCATGGGTGCCATGGAAAAACTATCATGGGCTACTATGGGAAATGCATTTTCAGGAAAACCTTTGTTGTATCTTTCAAATGTTTCAGTTTTGGCTTCTAAAGTCTGCAACTATAAATCTACAGGTTTCATACATTGTTGCAACAGTTCTTTTATTCAATTGGTTTTATGTTCTTGAAACCCATAAACTAGAACCTTTTTCAGGAAACAAAGATCAAATTCTCTTGTTACTAAAGGACAGTAACATAGTGTTTAAATCAGACAGAATTTAATTTATTTAAAGATAATATCCATAGTTGTTATTTTTATCTAATAAACCATCAACTGGCTATGAAAATATTACTGGATAATGAAAAGTGTATTTTCATTGAAGGATTACACAAAATATTCAGTTTTTAAAACTGCTCTATAGAAAAAAACAACTCATATGTGTGTTGATAACATAACAAGAGGCACGATAATGAAATGGGTTCTGAACATTTGTACCTTTGCAGTTTTGGTCATTTCGTACCCAGCTTTTTTGGGCATTACATGGTGATGTCTACTGCAGGATATGTGCTGCCAATCATGATTCGGTTTGTAATGGCCAGTAGGATGCTTTGGACCTGCTTTGACAACCGATGATATACAACAAAGTAGAATATACAACACATTTTGGATATACTACTCATAGACTACTGTGAGGAAAAGTGGTTATATGAACCCAACAAATGGCAGGAGGTCACTGAAGTATTTTGGTTTGACCAGGGGCCATAATCCATCCTATTTAATAGTCAAAGGGCTCAAAGAGGAATCAGAATTAAAACCAATGAGATAAGGTTTGAGATAACAATATCCAACTGAATTTAAAACAACTTTATTGTATTTTATCTCCATAAATCATACAAATACTACTATAGTACTACTACAGTGAAAAGTAGTAAAACCTTTGGTCGACGAGTAGATTTTGACAGATTCTAAAACATTTAAGTTCAACATAAAATGTATAATTTTTGCCAAATTCCAGGGATCTCACATACGCCTTAAATGTTATGCTGTAGCTCTACAGATTACAGGTAAACACCCTGAAAGGAGGAATTAGATTTAAAATGTGAATAAAAATGACTAAACTAGAGGATAAATACACATGGTTGTACTCAAATAAAAAGTTGCCTTATGTTAGGTCATGTAAGCCTTTTTTTTGGCACAGCAGATTTTACCTATATTAAATAACACATCATAACAAAATAAATAGCACAACTGACTACGAGATGTTGATTTATAGGCATTAAACAAAATTAAAAGTGAGTTTGAATATTTTTGCATGAAAGTCAGACAATGAGCTTTAAACCTTCATTTGTATACACACAACAAAGGAAACAAGTGTTTCTAAATCTGAACCAGCATTGCTGTTATTGATTTCTGGGGTCTCGTGGCTGAAAGTGGAGGCTCCCACATGACGACTGAGTGTCTCCTATCATCTGGTTCTGATATGTCTCTACATTTCTCTCCTAAAAACCCTCGTTTGGTCCTCGACATGCCGAGGTTAACCTCTGCTCATGTCGACATTTTTGCCGCCTTGAAAATCTGGAGACTCCCAAAGACATGTGTGAGTGATGCGCTGGGATGCGAGTAAACGAAGGATGGGGGGGTTGTGGGGGACAAGGAGCAAATATTCCCACAAGTTGACAAAGTTGACACAGGCACAGATGTATTTGACAAATTCCCGCTTTTGTGAATGCCTAAATGTAAGCCAGATGGTGGTGAACACCGAGGCTTGGCGAGATGCCTCCTTGTGTGTGCAGTCTATAGGCGAGGAGCACTCGGGCTGATAAGAGCGGAGGCACAGGCTTACTGCAGAAAGGCCCCCCAAATCCCTCTGTCACTCATCGTGATACAGTAATTTAATTCTTTCCAGCGCCAGATCCTGCCCACGCATGGAGATCTATTAATGCAGGGTGGCTTGGCTTCGTCCTGTTTCCACTTCCTACTGTATTATAAACCCACACTCCTTGCTTGGATGAATGCAAGAAAATCAGCCACTGAACAGCTCCAGATGGAGCCACAGAAGTAACTAAGTTCAACATCTTCGGGTGCAAGTCTGATCTCACACGTCTCAAAAATAAAAAATTCTAAAAATATAAGACTAAAGTAAGTCGGGTTTAGATTTCACATGGAGGGCATCTATGTTGGCAAGTGCTGTGTGGGAGCAGAGCATGCTGAATGCAACACCTCAGTGCCAGATGACGATAGCACCACAGTGCTGTTCTCACTCTGCTGTGAGAGGGTGCAGGGGGCTCACCTGAGTCTGAGTCATCTGGGCTGACCGAGCTGAGTAAGTCTTTCTCCCTCTCGTAGTCAATCTTGCAGAGCAGCTGACCCTCCTTCAGGACAAACTCGTCACCCTTTCTGAGCTGGCGGTCGCAGACACAACAGCAGAAGCAATTCAGGTGGTAGACGCACTCCAGAGCCCGCATCACGAACTCTGTGGGGGCAATCTTCTCCATGCAGCCGCTGCACTTGGTGGCAAACAACCTGAGGATAGAGAACAAAAGGTCACTGTGTAAAACTGCATACTGTCACCTCTTAAAAAAAAGATACAGTATATTGTTTCGTATGCCGCACCCCCTATTCCAGCTAACCTCATCGCTAACCAGGAACCAGAGCTCCAATAATATCTCATTTAATTGTTTGCATTTAACATCTCAAGTTCCAAGTTAGCTAAGAGAACATATAATTTCACAAAATGTGTTTTTCTTGAATGCTTCACATCCCATTATTATTATTATTATTTAGTAGTTTTCCCTGAGCTCACTTGGTCCATTTCAGAGGCTTAGTCAAGTCAAGTTAGGAAGAAGAGAGTGAATTAATTGGATAATATAACAATTAAACAGATAATATAACAATTAAATCCTTTTTATTGAAAAACATTTTTTTAAAAGCTGTATTTATCAATTGACTTCAACAACCTGAACTAAGACTTCAAATAATTACATAATGTTCCAAAGAATACAATTAGTAAATTTATTTAAATTTATCAAATTTTAAATTTTAAAGAATTTAATTGTTTTTAAAGATGTTACTTATAAATTAATAATGAAAAAAAAATAATAATAATCCGTATTCTGTTTCAGAAGTGCTCTCAGTTCCCCCTGTTGGCCTGGAGGTCCTAAGCAGCAGCCACAAAGATTATTTTTATCACCTTTCTCATTATTGCAAAAATAAATAAATAGTCAGTCAGTCAGTCATTTTCTATACCGCTTCTTCCATAGTGGGTCACGGGGAAGCTGGTGCCTATCTCCAGCATTCTATGGGCGAGAGGCGGGGTACACCCTGGACAGATCACCAGTCCATCGCAGGGCGACACACAAACAACCATGCACATACTCATTCACACACCTCAGGGCAATTTTAGAGTGACCAATTAATCTAACAGGCATGTCTTTGGACTGTGGGAGGAAGCCGGAGTATCCGGAGAGAACCCACGCATGCTCGGGGAGAACATGCAAACTCCATGCAGAAAGACCGCTGGCCTGGAGTCCACCCAGGACCTTCTTGCTGCAAGGCTACAGTACTACCAACTGCGCCACCGGCACAGTAAATAAATAAATACTCAAAGTATGATAAAACTCTAGTCTGTATGTATTTCTGTTAAGTTCATTTTGTTATTTCCTTATATTGTTTTGTGGCCTCTGTTTAGTAAAGCTTTAGTTGCCCATAAAGGGCTGGCTCATTGACTCCTTTAGGCAGCCAAAGTGGGTGACTCCTTTGGCAACAACTCAACTGTTAAAATTTCTAGGGTGGACCCAGCCCTACATCAGTCCAAAGCGTGTCATTGAAAGAAAAATCCTTTTGAAAACCTGAAAAGGGTTTTACTGCTGCGATCTTGAAACAACACAACCCCAATCAACCCTTTGCCTGGATTTTCTTTCCTCCAGATATCGGAACAAGCCAATTTTTGCAAATTCCGGAAAAATATTTTTTTTCCTATTCATTATAAGCATCAAAGCTAAGAACTCCCTAAATTTTTCAGTCTCTAAATACTTAAACCTGCATGCACTGAGATGCAGATTTTTTTGGCTTTGATGAAATTCTTAAAATTTCTGTTGGATTTAAAACCGCTAGCTTTATAAAAGAATCAGCAGAATGTCTTTTAAGTGTTATGGTTGGAATCAGTCCAATTCACAATCGACAGGTCAGACCAAAAATCAAACTGGAAAACAGTATCTGCCTGGAAAAGCCTGATCGGTGCACCTCTAGTTCTTTCATTTCCACAATTTTCTATACGCATCAGATAGCATATCACAGAGTGTGATTCATTGCTGGCTACTGTTCATATCTCTGCGTCTAATATCTGCAGCCCCTGCGCTGCGAAACTACCTCTATCACCATTCCCCTGACAACACCTCCATCTTCTTTTATACCCTTTCAGCGAAGATGTTTGCATTGTTTTATCAGTGACTGAGAGGCATTTAATTCACGCTCGGTTGTTCAGAAGAAGCCACATTAAATGGAGCAAGAAGGCAGAGTTGTGTGGTTGATGTTGTCCAGCCGTAAAAGCTGGATTTATTAGTGGCTTCTGTGTTTGCCCTGGTCTGGGAGACAGCTGGCAACCGCCTATCTGTTTGTGGTGAACATCTATTTCATTGTGTGGGAGGTGGCAAGAGGAGCAGTTGACATCATCTGCAGTTTTGCGACAGGGTCAAATGATAGTGATGAATATAATGTGTAAATATGAGAGTGAGGGGAAACCAAAAGACAGTTTTGTCATGCTAATGCGGGTATAGGTACTGATTGAGCGCTGATAATGCGTGTGTGTTCACAAGTGTGTGTGAGCAGCTGTACGCGTGCCCAGAACCAACATGCTTTTGTTACAGCATTTTGTTATGTTACATTAATTATAGCACAAATAATTTGTTGTTTTCATATTGCCTTAATATCCATCCACTAAAATAAAAATACAAATTCTTTCTTCCAGCAAAAGGCAAGTAGAGGATATTCATATTTTTTTTCATCATGCAGCAGTATAACAACAGAGATGTCAGTGTTGGCACTGACAGCGTTCAAAAATCCTTTAATCTTTCATTTATTACAATAGGTTAAGAAGATTATTATTGAACTATGGAAAAACCTCAAGGATAATCCCTTGCGAAAAGAAATGTTGGCATGTTTCTCAAACACACAGCGCTCTTGTTGAATTGACCTGCCAACCTGGATCTGTCTGCTAAACAACCAAGTTAGGTCCTTAAAGAAACAGATGACAGGCAATTAGATAGCAAAAAAGAGAGAAAACATCACATCCAGGGCCGGTTGTCGGAGGATGGGGGCCACAGGGCCAGAGTCAGTTTTGGTGTCCACCTACACAGTTATCTTTCACTCATGCAAAATACAATAGGTTAATAGTTAGGTGTATATATAAACATCAAGGTTTTTAGGCATTTTTCACATGAAAATAGGAATTTTCTACAAAATAACTTTTGTATTTTTAAAAGGTTAATAATAAACATGCAATTATTTCTAGATATGTCTTCATCTATTCAGAAATATTTCTCACAATGTTATTGTAACTCCCAGGCCTGTAAGTGGCAATCACGGAAATGCACCAAAAATAAAAAGGGAGGCGTAGCATCCCCATAAAATGTTCTGTTGTTATGTCTGAAGTGCTTGGGGTTGAAGTTTAGGTTTGTGTGACATCATTGTTTTCAATTACCATGGAGACTGTAAATAATCCCATTTGTAAACAATTTTTTTCTAAATACAGACAGTGCATAAAGGTCCAAAGGACATATTTTCTCTGCAGACAAACATGCAGGCTTCATGTGGCGTGCAAACCACCCCAAACAAAGCAGCTGCCTCCCGCAGCATAACTCTGTTATGGCACATTTTTATGGGTTTGAAGCTCAAGCAGAAGCAACTCTCCATTGTTTCCTTTCAATTGAAAGCTCGGAAGCAGTGGCATTAGTCTTCTTCTTCCCTACCTCAAAGTAGTCTCCATCTTGTCAGCCACACCTCCTCAAACAGGTGGGATTCACTTAGAAAGTTTGATGATTGTCTTTATTACCAATTGTTTCATTAGTTTTCACCAAATGCTGCTTCTTGCAATGTTGTGATGTAGGATTACAGACTCTAATTTTCAGATTTGTGCAGGTTTTCACAGGGTCAGGGGGTGGAACTATTTTTTTTCACTGATTTTCATGATACCAATTTCTGCTTTGAAGCCTGAATACAAATTAATTTTGTATTCAAAGTATCAATTCTAGCGAAGTCTTCATCAATACAAAAACTAATATGTTACAGTAACCATGTATTTGTGGGCCGTAACCAGAAATACACTAAAAAAAAAATAACAAAAAATAATAAATATAAGTGAAAACAAGCAAAAAACTGGTCAGCAATTATAAGAAGGGTCTGATTCCTGTAATGCAAAAAAATACTTTCTTTTGATTATCAAGAAGTGGGTAAGTAATTTTATTATAAAAAATATTTTTTTATAAATGATGCCATTTTTACATTGTTTTATTATCTTTGAGAGATATCAATTTTATTTCCCATCAGAAACAAACTTTAAACTTTGTTAAATGAAAAACATTTTTTAAATCTAAATCTGCCAAGGATATAAATACCTTTAGCCTTAGCTGTTTTTAGGTTTGATTCATTTAACAGTTTTTTCGATGCAATCAACTGTCCGCTGTTGCCACACGCTCGCTCGCTCTGGAGCAGGGACTGTCGCAAAGTCAGTAACTTGATGGAGCTCAATTTATTTTTACCAGTTGGCAACAAAAACTAAAGTCACTGCATTGTAACTATAACTAGAACCAATTTGAATGTATGTGACTGAATTTGAATTGTCCACATGATTGGGCTGTGTTGGGTTGATTTGGGTTGATTTTGCCAGGTTTGCTGTGGTTTTGTTAAGCTCTGGCTAAAGTCCAACCCAGCTCACACTGACTCATTCTGCCAGTAAAAAAAACCTGAATATTCCAAGATGTGTCTCTGGTTTTCTGAAGGATTAGTTTGCTACATGCTGGGATCAGCGAAACAGAGGTGATGAATCTGTCAAGATGAGTTCCTAGCTCTAACTAATGTTTAGCTAATCATCGGCAGCTTAGGCTCAGAAAAAGGGAGCGAAAGTTGAGGAAATGACTTGTTAGCGCTGTTTTGATGCGTCCAGTGAGCTGCATTCACCTATGACCGCTCTCTCTCAAATCTTCTCATCTAGATGAAAACATTCTCATTCAGCCCCCTTTTCCTTTCTTCTTTTTCCTCACTGGGTTTAATCTTGTAAGCCATTATTTTTCTATTTCCCCTCTCTGTCACTTTGCATTATTTTTGCTGCTGTAATTCCCATTCGTCCCTTCTGGAATCTTCCTGTCCCGCTTTGTCCCTGGGTCTAATCCGGACTTTCTGCCTGTTTTCAGTCCCCCAGTTCCCATTCTCAGCGGGGTTCAGATGGAATAGTCATGCATGACGCCCCTTCTATGGCAACCACACCTCCACAGGAAGGCAACGCCGACTTTTCGGATGGGCAGAGAAGGCTTTTGAGAGGCTGGCAGCAGAAGTAAATCCTTCTCTAAGGAACAAGGAGAATTAGCAGGGAGCAGCGGACTAGGGATTTAACCCTACCCCTCTCCTTTGAAAGGCACAGTCAGTCCCACTCCTGCGGCTAGCCACAATCAAACAGAGGAGGAGCGGGGAGGCGGCAATGGGGAGAGGAGAACACAAACTCCCTGAATGACACAAGCAGTGGATTGTGGAGGAGCCTAATCCCACTTTAATACCTTTCCAAGTTCAGCTGCTAAAGAATGCTCTTAAAAAACAACACCACTGTGTGAGCAGTGAAGGTTGACCAGGGGGAGGCACGCCATTCAACCTAACATTACCTGATTAGAGGTTTGCGGACTGGGCTGCTGGGGCAGCACGCCAGCAGGAGACTGAGTCAAAGATGTAAATTATGATTTTATAAATAAAAACAACACAAGTACAACGCCAGGGGAGCATCACAGACTGCAAAACTCTCTGCAGAGATATCTGTGAAATTATAAGTGGCTCTGAATCAAACAGAAAGCAAGTTAGGTCATCTTTAACCAATTTCTTGTTCCGCCTGACCCCAATGATAGTAGTTTCCAGCTAAAATCTGCTTTCCGTTCATTCATCTGCTTCAGTAACAGGATGCCCAGTGTTGCAAGTCAAGCCTGCGTACAAAGGACAACACAAAGAGGGACCACCAGCATGACGACTCCTGTCCCAGCTCTTTTTTCCTCCTCCCACACCTGAGTGCACAGATCGAGAGATGAGACCCCGCTGCCTGGATCAATGGCTGCATCTCAAGCAGAGACCTGTCAATATTTACCCAGGCCTCCCCAGAACAGGACTCATAAATGAGAAAAAAAGAGCCCGTCTCAGCACATACCTCGGCCCCTGCAGAATCATTACGTCGCTCTTTTTTTAACCTCGTACCTATAATCCCTCACCTGCTCTTTCTCACCTCTACGCTCAGTGACAGATTATGACACTGTTGAGGCTTGTAATGCTAAAAAACGTGCTACAGAAAAAAACACAAAACATGGAGGGGAAAACAAAAGCTAAAAGAGCGTTTTTATGTCTGATGAGCTGCAACACAAAAAGTGCAGCCAGGGGACCTCGGTTCGTCTTCTTCTTACTCTTTTTCCAGGCACTTCAGAGACCTGCGGCACTCTCCCTTTGAGCAGATTAAATGCAATTTAGAGTGTGACAACATGTTAAGCTTGCACCATGTGTTGCCAGTCATTTCTCCTCTGCAGACTTTACATTTATTACTTCTGCCGCATCGGGAGGACGGATGGGATAAAAGAAAAGCAGAAGAATAAGAGAAAAGAAAAAGCAAGACCTAGGGGAGGAGTGGGTGAGACAAAGGGGCTGCTATCATGCAACATTTCACCAACACGTGCAACAGCCTCACCTACTCCCCTTTTGCTTTTGAACAACACTTGGAGAAATACCTTAACAATTTAGGGGAAGAATAACCAAGCCCATTATGTCACCGCATCCCTTCAAAAGACAGAGGATGAGGATTATCCAGGCAGCAGCTGTAAGCTATTACTTTGAAGATGGGCTCTTGTGTGTGTGTGTGTGTGTGTGTGTGTGTGTGTGTGTGTGTGTGTGTGTGTTTCTGTGTATTTCTTTGTTTTTTTGGTAGAAAAACCTGCAGCTGTGGCAATCATGCAGAGGTGAGACTTTGAGACCTGTGTGGCAGCACATGAAAAAAAAGCAACTCAATGATGTGATTCTTTCATAATGTAATGTAAAAAATAGAAATGTGGAAGCAAAAGCCTTTAGCCTTAACTAAAAGAAAAACTAAATCCATCAACATACATACAGTACTTGAATGGAGCTGTTAGGCAATTTATTTGAAACCCTTTCTTCATCTGATCTCAGCTGGAGATCTTTCATGCTCCTACATTTATCTGACAGGTGTTAGTTATGTTTTACAAATTTAATCTCTGAACTAGTCAGTGATTAATATTATTTTTTAAATTGTTACTAACAAATATTGACTAAACATCAACAAACATTTTCTTTTTAAATGATGGAGGAATTAGAATAATCTAATGACACTGAAGGTTTTTCTTTTCTTGCTTTGTATGTTGCCACATTAAAGGTCTGTTAAATAGGTCTAAACATGAAAAAATGAATAGGAAAATAAAGTCCTGTTAAGTCTTAAAAGTGTTTTAACTCATTTTTCATGTGCCCCCACTTTGAATAGTAAATGTTTATTAGGATCAAGGTAGAAGAATTCACTTTGTTCTGCTGCATCAGGATGGGGTACATTCCTTTTCCATGGTATCACTGTGTCGTTTTTTCCCCTCCTTTTTCATATTTAGGATCAACTGATCATCTGGGATTTAAATTTCAATGCTCTCTAAGCACCACCAATTGGTCGGATAATTATTAGCCAAGGTAATCAAAAAGCAGGTCACGCCACCTGTTTCACTTTCCGTTTCTGGCATTTGTGGTGAGTGACTCTTTGTCAACGCAGGCTGCGACTGCATGGGAAGATTAGATATTGTTACAATCGGGTCACTGCTGCGACATTTGAGAACTCAATTTCTGTAGCAGTGACACACAAGTGTGGTACACGTGGTATGTAAGAACTTGATAAAACTATATATGCTACACTGTAAATTGCTCCAGGCGATGCTGGAGCATAATTCACCCGAGGCAGTGTATCTTCCAATACATTTTGCATAAATATTTTATTATTCAAACTACAAATACCTCTTCCTTTAGGATTTACAGCAAATGCTAAACTTATTACTAAGCATAACTAGTGGCACTTAATTAAACGGACAGTAAAGTTAATATGTAATGTAATAGTTCCCTTACCCATAGCAGACAGATGTCATATTACTGTGAGTTTGTAGAAAAGTGTAGAAATTCTCAGAGAGGTGAAAGACTACCGGTTAGAGAGTGTGACCCTCTGTTTTAGTTGATTGTAGCTATTTTCAATAACATAAAAGGAAAATGATGCATGGGTTAGGATATGAATGATATATTAGCGGGTATTAAAATTCCGAAATTACACGAGAGACAATTATTAAATTTGTCCTTTTCTTAGCCGAAGAATGCTGGTGTTACTATGCTAAAGGTATGCTAGTTGAGACAGTCTGCTGTATCAGTTCACCTAATCAGCTGTGACTCGTTAGTCTGCCGAAATGTGGTGTAAACCCTTCTGGTTGTCATTGAGGTAACACCATCAAAGATGCATCACTGAGCAAAACAGCAACACAACAACTATCTGTTGCAAAAATGAAGACCGTTATTTTTCAATAATCTAACACTCTATGTTACACATATAACCATTTCCAGTTTGAATTACATTGAGTCAAACTCAATCTAAACTCTGCCAAAACAGGGGAGACACATGACTAACTACTAACTGTAGGTAAAAAATGTTATTATTCATAACTTTGCGGGACTTCACTTGAGAAAATTCTTAACTTCGCAGTTCCTCTCGTGAGACACCTCATTTTGTGTAGACTGTGTTTCAGCAGCCATATGAGGAGTTGAAGCTGCAGAGCAACAACATTTGATAACCAGATGTTTGGCCTCCCATTGACGAACAAACCTCCTCAACATTACCTGAATGTCATGAAAATTACTTTGTTATGCATGGCCTTGTTGTCCTCTTCATGCAGCAGAGGCTGGATGTTGACCACACTGCCCTAAAATAGCAACCTTAAATTCAACTAATGCAAGAGCGTGATTGCTTGCAGAGGCTTTGATGAAAAAACCAGATTTGAGACAGCTGCTTACAGATGTAAAAAGAAAGCAGATGAAGTAACAAACTGTAGGCCTGCGAGGAAAGTGGACTAAAAAACAAAAAGTAGTAACGATGATGCTATTTTTATGAGCAACCTCATTGGCTCGCCATGTTTCATTGCATCAGCATTTCTCTTTGGAATATGCATTCATGGAGAGTAATGAAGCCAAATAAAATGTGCCATCCTTGCGCTCTCGAGGGCCAGCTCCAGTCAGCTCTAAAAGCTGCTTAATCACCATCCCTTGCTTACAACATTAGCATAATAATGGCCTTTAAATTGAGGCTCTTTGTTTTTTAATTAAACTCCCAGCAGGTAAAAGTAAAACACATTAACGGGAAATGTGTACACCACTAATGGCCCTAAGGTGCCTTCCTTATCATGCATCTCTGACCACAGGGTCCGGCTTTTTCCCCGTGCTGATGTGCAGCGTGGTCTGCCTGCAGGCTCACAGGGAACGAATGAGAAAAGCAGATTGCACTTGGCATTAAAAAAAGTATATAATAGCAAAAATGTGTTCCATGTGTTACAGTTTGCATATGCACCTGCCCTGCCTCTCAGAGGAAACACACTTAGTAATAGCTGCTGAAAAGAGCAACAATAAACCTGTAAGAAACTGCTGGTTAAAGTGAGACGCAAAGGAAATATTTCTGGAATCAACTACACGTCTGCTATTATAAAAATAAATTGAGCGACTACATTTCTATGGCAGTATCACCTCCCATGTGCTAGAATATGCAGCACATCGAAAAAAAACTCCAGCCAGTCGGACATCCCAGGCTGATATCTGTGTAACGGCACAGCTGCAAAAAGAAATCCTAACCCTTATGTCGTCATCACAGTGATCTCATTTAAGGCTTCTTAGATTACTTAACACCTGAAATATAGCTTGGAAGAGATGTGTATTGCATTTACTCCAGCTCACTACAAGAACTTAAAAACATGCAAATTGTGCCCTCATCTTTTATGATTTCTTCGTTGAAACAAATATTTGAAATGTTGAAAGCTGTACTACAAACAAGACAAAAATGATATAGTCAAAACTAGGCATGAGCCAGAAAATGTGACGGAGTGACTGGAATTTTTTTCCCTGGCTGTATGAATCATACAGAAACAAAGGAGGACAATGTAATAAAGATGCACTCATCTGGCCCCGTTAATGTATTGAACCATTTGCATCTAACCTTTACTGTTAAGCCAAAAATCATTCATACCGCCAACAAATTTAGATGTGAAATTATTTTAATTTGACCAAGAAGTATGTTTCGAACATAAAATGAAGCATATATAGTCTATAGATAGATAGATAGATAGATAGATAGATAGATAGATAGATGTCTATATATATAAAATACAGATAAAATATTTAGTTTTATTTACATTTTGCTAAAAAGCCCATGTTGAAAATTATGTATATCCTTATCTATGATCAACAGAAAAATCTTTAATGGCATTACAGCAATCCAACCTTACTTTTAATCGCAGACTATCGATTATAAGTAAGGTGCATGTTTTCACTGGGATTTTGATGATTTATCTTCGGTGATGAGCTCCGAGTCTTTGAAGTTAGAAGGTGTCTTTGCCATCACTCTAACCTTTAGATTAGATTTAAGTTAGGACTTTAGCTGGATCACTCAAAAATGTCAATATTACTTATACATATTGGTGAAATTAAAACAGCACTTTCAGCCTAAATCTGCCTAGGTTATGGATAATTTGGGCCAAACTGTACCTGATTTTTATTAACCAAAAAAACGTATCACAAAACATACTGTTGGTTTATGTGTCCATAAAGAAAAACAATGGTGGAAGTTCTTGCACTTGTTAAATAGAGATCACAAATCAAAGCTGATCAAAGGTAAATTGGCAGACTCCAGTCTTTGGCCTATGGATTTGTACCTTTCAAATTTGTTTACTTTTTGGAAGTATTTGTGGTCACAAAAACACATGGTTATAGATTGGAAACTAAAAGCGTGTCACCTGGTTTAAGTTAACATTTTAAATCTACAGTCGATAGTTATGAGCAGCATGGCGGTTAAGCAGCCAATGGCAGGGTGCCTTGTTTTACTAAAAAGAAGAGCGTAAAAAAATTTTGGAATTTAGCAGGTTTTTATTCTGTATTTTTGCTTTATTCTATATATCCAAATCAAACTAGCAACAAATAAGTTATATACAACTTTAATAATACACATAGAAATATAGAATAGAATAGAATAGAATAGAATAGAATAGAATAGAATAGAATAGAATAGAATAGAATAGAATAGAAATATCCTAGAAATATCCTTTATTGTCCCACACTGGGGAAATTCGTGAAAGAGTTGAGTTCTTTGGAAAATGCATGAAAAAAATAAACATTTCAATTTATTTTTGCAGCGGTAGGAAGTCAAAACTATGCCTTCATTCAAAGCACATAGAGAACCGTTTCTCCTTCTCACGTCTTCACTAATGAGTCGCTACAGGAAAACGGTGCAGAAATAATCCTCCACAGCCACACAGGTAGAACAAAGCTCATGGAGTGAAAAGGACAGTGTATTGGGCAGCAGAGGAGGCTAAGTACACAGCTAAATACAAGAGTAAGCAGGCGAGCACACACGATGCTGTTTGGACAGCTGCTGTTCCTGAGTATGTAAAATGAGTTCGACATCACATTTAGGCTCCGTTTTTAAAGCCTCGAGCAAACAGTGTGGTCGCACACGCTGCGCTACAGCATCTGTGAAGAAATGATGACTGAAAAGATTTTATTTTTGTGCGTGCCATATTTAAAATTTTCTTTGGCTTTTTTTTTACCTGATTACAAAACAGTAACACTGTAAATTATAATATCTTTTAGCATAACCCTTAGCACGTTAAAAGTGCCACGTTTGAATTTTGATGTCTTTTATAGAAAAATCCTAAAAAATATGCACCTATCTAGATCTATCAAGATTTTTTCTTATTTTCATGCTGATCTGTATTATGTAAAGCGAATCCTGCCACTACTGAGCCACTCCTGAACCACTACAAGTGATGACTGCTTTTAAAAGTGAGTGCAATTGCACTCACTTGCTTCAAAATTATAAAGTGAGTACAACCTCCCTGACAAACACCATTACTATTTTTTTATAAGAGATTGACAGCAGTTTGGGACATGCAATAATACTTTGCAGCAATAAAAACAATGTATGAGTGTAGTAAGACAAGATAGAACCATGGGAGCAGCATCCAGCTCTAGGACAGTTTTTTCCCTCCTTTCTTTATTGTAAGAAAAAACAAATGAACTAGACTCTCGGATTCAGCACCGGAATGGTTAAAAAACAACATTTGGATTGGAGGGCTTCATAATTACTATTGACCTAGAGGTTCTGGGCCTAAGAAATAAAACAAACAGTAATATGAGGTGTTCTAAAGCACAAGTCTGCAAATATGCAAAGACAGGGTCTGGTGAAGAGCATCACGCTTTGGCTTCTTTTCTCCGCTCCTAATCTTTAGGCCCTACACAATATTAAGACGGCTTTGGAGCCACTTGTGACCCAGCTGTGCACTAATGAAAAATTCCACAGCTCTGTGCAGAGGCCAGCGGAGCTTGACCTCTTTCCACCCCGAACCGAGCAGTGTCCATCTTGAGGAGTTTACCAGCACTGAAAGATACTGGATTAAAGGGTAGAGGATGAGAAAGAGAGACAATCTGGGAAAGCCTCAAGAAAAAAAGAAGAGTGGATTTCCCTTTTTTTCTTCTCTTCCTCCAGTCTTTAGAATATTGGTGTGAAGTAAAGTGTTTGCCCAGGTTTTAATGGGCTGAAATGATCTGGCGATCCTCATGACTGGGGATTGTTGGATGAGTGGGGGCTCTGTTTACTTCGCAGAGATTCAGTCTAAGCCCAAAATTAGTTTGGAGGGAGAGCATGTGAGGCAACCAGGAATTAGACGTCGTTCACAAGATCCAGATTCATGCGTTTGTGATCTTACTGCCCTACTCTATCTTTGAATCTAATACAAGAAAAAAGAAGATCTAAAAAGTTGTTTGACACATATACAAATGTTTTGTTTGTAGATGTCTTTTATCATTTTTTTCTTTTATTTGGATTAATTACATATTAAAGCAGATTTGGAGAACCCAAAATCAGTCACACTAACATACAAAGAGATAGTTATTCAAATATTATGTCAGGAAGAAAAACTACAGAAGGTGATACGGCTCACCGCCCAGGGCGGCACAGCCTTGAGGGCGCACCAGCACTCAGCAAGGAAAAAAAAAATCTATCAGTGGCATCCCAAATGAGTTTCTATAGCTTAACTGCATGCCCAATCAATGAGAAATGGATGTCTCCGTAAGTTATGCACAACTTATGCACATTAAGAAAAGATGGCCCTGCATCACAGATGGCTAATGCCGCTAAAGTTGGTGCTCTAAATCGCAGCTATGAATATGTTGCTAAATCAAACTGTAATTCAAGTTTTTTTTTTCATTTGTGGGTTAACAAGAGCAGAGGGGGTCACCTTTCACGCAAAAACCAGAAAAAACACAACAGAAGAACATACTAAATTTTACATGTCATGTCACATGATTTTAAAGAAACATATTCAGTTCAAAATGTACCTGAAATATGTTTAAAAAGAAACACATTCTCAGAAAATATTAAGTTTTTTAAACTAATGATGTCATAATAAACATTCCCAATCAATTATATATTTAGGCTTTTTTGAATTACAGTTTGATTCACTTGCATATCTAAAAACTTTTTACTTCTTATTCCATTTAATATAGTCAATTATGCAACACAGGAGTTATTCCAACCTCCCCTTTTTGTAGAGAACAATCTGTACTGACATTATAATGTAATCAGACCTACCATACTCTTTGCAAGCAGTCTGCAAGATGATATCTAATGAGGATAGTTGGGGGAAAAAAGAAAAGGTTTTGTTTGCTGCAAATACATTAGTTAACAAATATATTATAATCAACTAAACCTGAAAGGGAAAAAATAGATAATTACAATATTTGATAGAATCTAGCTGGATAGATTAAATTGATTATACAAAATGATAAGCTGGTGATTCTGTATCTCTAGAATTATTTAAATCATTGATGCTCCAAATTGAGTTCTACATCTCATCATTTAATAAAAGAGGTGGAAGGGGTGAAAAAAAAACCTCAAATGAAAAATAAACACTGTTATTGACAGACAGGATGCTTTAAGACCTGGGGCCACGGATTAACATTCGGCTTAGCATTCAAATACCATATTTGAATATCTGATCAGCAATCCTCTTCAAAGAACGAAATCCCAAGATTAGCAGGTGTTATGGTAAAAGGCTGTGTTTTTTGTCAGGAACGTAGCTACACTAGCCAAACAAATATGTCTTTGATTGTGAAGAGCTGGCATGGATGTATGGTTGTAGCCATGGTGACCGGCTGGTAGTTAGGAGCCACGGAGAGCCTGTGCGGTGCTGGAATGTGTCAAACAGACAGAGGGGTGCACACACACCGCAGAGCAAACCAAAAACCTGCTGTTTCACTAAAAGACTAAAGACGCTCAGTACTGAGACCACCTACAAATTCCAGGCAGCAATATTGTCCCTTTTTTTTAATACATGGACTTTTACAGTTAGACTGATTTAGGTATGCCCTTGCTTGGCCAAAGGGAGTTAGATATAAAAGTGATAAATTTATTCTAGAGGAAAAGATGTCCTCATCAGGATGAATTAAAGAATGTTCTTCGTGTTTTGTCTTAGATGATTTATTTGGTTACCTTTGATCTAAAGAAACCAAACTGTTCTAAAATACATAAAGCAGAGGTAATATCTCCCAAAACATGGAGAATACAGCATGATTGCATTTCAGACTATGTACTCAACTAGACCCAAACTGCTTTTTTACATAAAAGTAGGTGATAGCTTAATATAAACAGTCTGTAGAACTAAAATGTAAAAAAAGCTAAAAAATATAGTCCTGTTAGTGAATACAGTGCCTTGCAAAAGTATTCACATTGTGAGGTTACATAAAAAAACAAAACTAAAAAAAAAACCTTAATGTATTTTATTGGGACATTTCATGATAGGCGAACAAAAAGAGGTGTCTAAGTCTGAAGTGAAAGGAAAATAAAACATGGTTTTAAATTGTTATTTACAAATAAAAAGATAAAACAGTGTGCCGTGCATTTCCATCTAATCCCTTTTTACTCTGACATACCAAAATAAAATCTAGTGCAACCACCTGCCTTAACAACAAAAGGCCAGCTGTGCGTAAATGAAACTATGTAAAAACACAGCTATTGTGTTAAGGTCTCAGAAGTTTTTAAAGAACATTATGGAACAACAGCTTCATGAGGACCAAGGAACACAGCAGGGATAAAGATGTGGAGAGGTTTAAAGCAGGGATGGGTTACAAAACATTATTCAAAGCTTTAAATATCACACAGATCACTATACATCCATCATCCAAACATTAACCAAATCAGCCAAGACATGGCCAGGCAAGGATACAGTTATCAGAAAAGTAGCCAGGAGGCTCAAAGTAATGCTGGAGGAACTGGAGATACTGTACACACAGCTCAGGTGGGAGAATATGTTGAGGGGACAACTATTAGTTGTGTTCTCCACAGATCTTACCTTTTTATGGAAGAATTGCATATAAAAAGGCATATAAAGTCGGCCACATTTCACATAAGCGTCATAAGAGACCAATATTAACTCATTTGGCCTACATGCAAAAAGCAATGCGTAGAAGAAAACTGTCACTGCCCTTTATCCTTAACACACCATGCCCGCAATGAAGGTTGGTGATGGCAGCATCATGCTTAGGGGATGGCTTTCTTCAGCAGGCACAGAGCGCTGATGAGAAGATGGATGGGCTAAATGCAGGGTAATGCTGGGATAAACACTGTTAAAGGCTGCAAAATAACTTAAATCTGGGCAAAGGTTCACCTTCCAGTAAGATAATAATCCTAAAAACACAGCCAAAGATACAATATAATGTTTAGGGAACTCAAATACACATCCTCTAAAGACAGTGTCCAGTGTCAAGTTTTAGACGTGTCCTTGGTCCAACACATCTAAATCAAATGGCTGAATTTCTTCCTCAGCATCCAATTATTTAAATATTTAAATGAGGTACTGTATGTTGTAGTTGACATATCTAAGAGATGCAAAACACCAGTCTTCAAGGGCTAGAGCTTGAAAACCCTGGTTAAGAGAAAGGCATATTCATGCATTAAAATGGCCCAGTCAAAATCCAGACCTAGTCAATTGAGAATCTGTGGTAAGACTTGAAAACTGTTGTTCACAGACACTGTTCATCCAATCTACCTGAGCTTCGGCTATTTTGCAAAGACAAATGAGCCAAATTTTAGTATCTGGATGTACAAAGCTTGTAGAGACATTCCCCCAAAACCTTGCAGTTGAAAATGAAGCAAAAGAACTCAGTCAAGGGTTGGATTCATAAACATGCATTTCAAAAGATACACTTATGATTTTACCTGTGGCAGCTTTTCAATATAAAACAATTACGTTTGAAAGAAAGCTTAAAAAAATGTGATTAAACATTAGTCGTACTTCTACAGGTCAAGTCAGACATGTCACGTCAAAGTTAGACAAACAGAGTTCTGAAGTGTAGTCTCTGTGTTGTTTCACCTAAACAATAAAATAATTGTCTATGCTTGCTGTGACCTGCTTCGTGTATGCAAGTGTTTGTGTGCTTCATCTGGAAAGGGAAATTCTCTCCCTGTTGTAGTAGCTAAAGTTACTGTGAAACTATTTTGTTCATGTCTTCAAGTACTCAAGCACACATTTTGCCCCCAGGACGTCTGGGAGATGAGGTGTCTGATGCCCCTGCTGCCCTTTTTCTTCAGCTTTCCTCCGTATGTTCCCATACACCCACACACGAATACAAAGACACATACACAGACTCGGCGCTTCTCTGTCATGTGGTTGGTGGAGTGTAAAATCTCATCTCTCCAGCTGGAAGAGAACAGGTTCAACAAAATTCCCTTTGCTGCACGTGGAGCCTCCGAGGCTCGGGCTGGAATGGCCAAGCATGGCACAGCACGTCTGCTCCCTAGGCGCACCAACTGACAGCGTATCTGCATGGCCCCCATGGCGCTTACCTCGAATCGGCTCAGTGGCCTTAACCACAGCCCTTCAGTGACTGCATTATGACACCTAACAGAGCACCGACACGGTTCATTTTCTTCACTTTGGCTCTTGACTCAATAAGCAGACACTGTATTGTGCCAAAGCACACAGAGAAACATACAGATGCTTTGACTGGGATGATTTATGCATATAAAGCCTGATTAAAAAGGCTGATATGAATTCTCAAGAGACTATGACTCAAAACAGCAGTTATGCATATTTAGCTGCGAACAAGGCCGATCTGGCTTGTGCCCCCTGCTACAATTGTACATATGACTCGGTTCGACATGATCCTTATTTGTCTTTGAATGAGATGACAGAGTCTCTTGCCACAGTGACACCCATTGTCAGGCCTCTTAGCCATGAAAAAGGTTTGCATTCACCCACCAATTTTACACTCTCTTTAGGTCCACGAGAGTCTTTGTGTGGCTGCAAGCAGCCCATTCTTTGCGGCTGTCTGAGAAAAGCAGCTGTTTCTATAATGCTGTGGCAGCACTTTATGTTGCAGAATGATGAATGAAGGGGAAGAGGCAGAACTGAGGTGCAGCTGAAGCGCACTCAACCCTACAGACAATGGCTTAGGAGGGTCCGTTTGCTACATGGATCAGCTCTCTGTGCTTGCTTCTCGCTTACACGCTCTGCCTCTCAGCAGGTTAGACTCCTGGCGCTCACTGATAGCCAGAGGTTATGACAGCATGCTGAGGATCTTGGGGCGGGGTTGCTTGGCTAAAAGACCAACACTTCCCACCAGTCCTCATGCAGGCCCAGGGGAGCGAGAGGTCGCAGTGGCCGTTGCATCGAGACCTGACACATCTCTGTCCCCGGGGCAGTCATCTTCCTTTCTACCACCAGCCTAATGACAGAGCCCCGAGGCCTCATCACTCCACCCCTTCTTTTCCCAGTTGTCCAGCCCAGGTGCCAGTCAGAGGGGTGTCTGCTCCATGACTGGTGTAGCTGTCCACATAAAGGACCCCCATCCGCTCTCCCCCCACTCCCTTCTCGCCTTGCCTCCGTGGCCCCGGGCTCAGCTCCTTTCATTTTGAAGTGGCGCAGACCAGCTACGCACCAGCCTGGGCCCTCGGCCTGCAGCCTGCTCCATTGTTTGGCCTAGGAGAAAGACTATTATTTCAACTCAATTTACTGTGAGTAAACACTGAGTGATAAGGTCCCCCATCCTATCCCTCACACACACACATGCCTCTCCGATCCCTCCTCCCCTGACCGTGGGCTGTAATATACGCTGCCAACAAATCACTACCCTCGGCCCATTGCTATCACCAGCTTTAGAATCGAGCTCACTAATTCACTTTCCAACACAGATACGAAGACAGTCCTCATGTGTTCCAGAATATGGCTCCATCACTGAGCGGCATTTAAAGGGGCTTGTGGCCATTTGGTGGCCTGTTATAAATTTTAAACAACTGCATTCTCACATCCTCATGAAACTATTTACATTCTACACCTGCGCTAATCAGCTGTAAATATTCCAAGACATCAAATGTGAGACAGAGCTGCGACAGTTTATTAAATGGGAATTCCAATCGTTTTTGGCATCAGCAATATCTAAGGCGAGCCATGTGATGAATAGCGCATCGTCTCAGATAGATCAGTTGAACTGAATAATCATGAAGGTGGCTTTTTATCTTTCCCAGACAAAAGACGTGGAGTGACTTGCAGCTGCAGGGACGAGAGATGGCAGCTAAGCGTATAGTTAGGGATATTAGGTCTCTTGCATTTAAAGCAGCTTGAATAAATGAAGCTAGAACTGTTAGAAAAAAAGGAGGTAAGTAGGGATAAACAGACCAATCAGGTGTTTGCCTGAAATGGACGATTCTCAGATTGACTGGTTCGTTGGAAAATCCTCTCGCAATTAAGTGAACTCACAATTATGCAAGTGCAACTATAGGTGGTATTAACAACAGCATTGGGTGTGGATGCTATTACTAATAAAACTCAAAGTAAGATTTTAATCAACAGGGTGCTTAAATATAAAGTCAGATAAGGCACAATGTAATTGACAAGCAAGCTGGCCCTAAGGGAGTTTTCACACCAGGATAAACTGGGCGACTCACTTTTACACTGCCCTATTGAAATGGACCAAATTGCCTGGACAATGTCATGCAGTTACAGCAGCAAGTCGATTGCGCTAATAAAAGAAGCTGCCCAGTATGAGCAGCAGCCATGGCAGCAAGCTGTCCAGCATGCAGCAGTACAGAAAAAAATTGCAGTGAGGGAGAGAAAAAACAATGTTCAACTATTGTTACACAGACGCTGAGCAACGTATTGCGAGAAATAGATCACATCTATGTACACAAATTGTTTGTCACTTCCTCTCTTTGGATTGCTGGATACTGGACTAGTATTTTGATAGGTACAACATGCCAAGACAGACCAGGACAGGGGTGTCCAACCCCAACTGGAGTCCTACATGTTCAAGATGTGTCCCTGATCTTACATGGCTGAGTCAATCACTTAATTCTGTCCTCAGTAGGTAATCAAGCTCTGCAGAGGTCTGGTAATGGCCACTTAAAACAGGAAAAAAATGGCTTGATTGCTATTCTTATATCTTTCTTTGTAATGGTTCTTAAAGAGAAGTCAGAATTAACCAGAATCGGCTACAGCAGGTCAAAGGTTTACAGAAACCAAAGATTGGAATTCAGGCACAACAGTCTGATCAGTTCATGTTTGCTTGGAGTACTTCTTTACAAAGAGTGCTGTTTCTTCTCTTTTTTTGTTTTATCCCAGAAAAGCCCTCAGTCCCTCTTCTGTGCAAGGAACTGTGCTACATCTTAATTATACAGAATTATCAGCCAGATTTAAATAGCAGTCGTTTGCACTGTCTCCGCCTTATGTGGCTAATATAATTATTTGGGACCCACTTTGTCTTAGGCAGAAAAAGGCTGACACAGTAGCACAAGCTAATGTGATAAAAGCTTAGCATATCAAAGCTTGATTCAAGGATTTTAAAGGTAAGTGTTTATGACAAGGTAATAATGCCTCATGCAAAAGGCTGGGCTGTAAATTGGTTAGTTAGGCCATGATGGATGAGGGGGAGCCTAACCTTATTTCCAATAGAGCCTCTTGATTTCTGGAGCTGAGGATAATGAATTTGATTTAATTAGACCATCTCTCATCTAATTAAGAGAGGGAAAAATCTGACCCCATGTCTTGCCTCAAAACATGCCCTATACTTTACCACTTAATGGACAAATCTGAAGAAAGACAAATTTTGATTGAAAGGAATGCCTCTGCAAAGACCCATCACATTATTCCCATTGATCTGAACCATCTCGCTCATGAAAGAAGTAAAGTTAATCAATTAAAGAAATTATTATTTTGAGAAATAAAAACAAACTACCTGCCCATTAAGAATGGAGCTGAAAAGATGGGAGTCAGGGATCAGGCAGCAGCTATAAAGGTCCGGCTGAAGTGGTGATTCATCATCCGATTATTAATGAAGCTTGTGAGGGTCCCCTGCAGTATTGGTAATAGGCTGGTTGGCCTATCTTTCTATAACCCTTCGAGTAGAACTTCTCGCTCTGCCAAGGTAATCTCTTTAAAGGCCAGGGAGATGCAGCCCACCGGGCCCCCCAAAGGCATCCTTTGTGCTGCCTTTTCTGCAGTGTGTTTCTCGGAACAGGCTTGACAACTCTCATTATGACTCCAACTTTTTTAGGCTTCATCTCAAAGAGAAGAAGGGAGAGCCCTTAATATGATCATTCGGACAGCCTGCGGTGTTGTATTTGTCATCATATGACTAAATGGAGGAGCTTGCAAGCGCCTGGGATTTGGGAAGAAATGGTGCAGAGTGTGAACTGCCCACAACTGGATATCCAGAGTCTGATATGCATCAGGCTCTGACTGGGTTCTCAGCTAATATACCTCAAATCGGCCATTAGTCGCATTTTGAGCCAGAATACAATACCTTAATATTGGCAGTACTGCTATTAGTTTCCCTTGCAAGACTCAAAAAATCAACACACACAACACCACACCATACATAGACTGCAGATCTATTATCTAGACACACTCACGTCAGTTATCTCACTCTCCAGTCATTATCTACAAATGCGCAGAACATATATTAGGGAAACCATGCCTGAGGAAGTGTCGTGCTCTTACTTATGTGGGTACCGACATAGGGCCCACATCAAGAGGGAGTAGTTGTTTTGTAAGTAAGTCTCTGTAGCCTGCAATGGAATGGGCTTCATAACCGCTTTCCAAAACACAGACAAGCGGGAAAGCCCAGAAAGTGCTGTCGACAAGTATGCACCAATACAACAGCATCTGTCAGGACACTGATGAGGCGGCTCACAATCTGGAGGATTAAATTACGGACTGGCACAAAATAGGAAGCTAGGGCCCCAGTGGTCCCCCATTACAATACCTGTTTTCTAACTGTTGGCTCTTCTCGGCTTAGCAAGATTCTACACACCTGCATTGAGAACTGTGACAACTATTATTGGGTGATAATGCATATAGTAGTGAAAGCATTAGGCTGAAGCCATGTCTTTGCTTGAATTTGAAAGTCGTCACACAAAGGAAGTTCAGTAAGGCATGAATATTCATGTGCATTACAGTACCTTGCAAAAATACTTATATAACTTGATCTTGTTTCAGATTTTGTCAACCACAAACTTGAAATGAGTTACTTGTGTATCATTTTATAAAATTGGGTGACAATACTTACACGCCTATTCATATCTTGGAAATAATGCTGCGTACACCCCATGCTTCAGACCAAAACAAACAGCGTTGTCTTGCGATAACTGAAAACCATGGCAAGCAATGTTTAGCGCAAAACTAAGTGTGCAATTCAACCTTTGTAAAGGTGACACCAGAGGACTCACAGATATAACTAAGCGCTACTTTTAGGGAACATTAAGGTTTTTCATGTAGCTACAGAAGAAAGAAAGGTGGAGGAGAACTTTATGTCAGCATTTGCATTTTTCAACAGCAAAAAGGTTTGTAGCTCACTCTGCACTTAACTAAATTTACTAATCTGAAAAAACATCAAGCTGAATGTAAAATCACAATACCGGAGAAAAATCACCTGATGTCCAAATGGCTACCTGTAGCATCCAATCAACCCCAAACTCCATTATCATATGAGAGTATACTGATGATGAGTGTGCCTTCAAGTAAAGCTGGGACACTAAGTTTCTGAAATATCAAAACAACTCTAAATTGATTCAAACATGCTTATTTCTTATTGATGAGTACAGTCTTATTGAAAAATTTCGAAGCCTTAACACACTTGAAAACAACTGTTTTCAAGTGGTTCTATTGTTGTATAATCTATCTATACAGGCACTGGCTGCACTTGCTTATAGTACTTCATTCACTGAAAACAATCAAATCAAATATCTTCTCAGTTCTATACTTTTTTTAGAACATAATAAAATCAAATTAATTCCAGATATTGAAAAAATCTGCCATTGCGGTCCTTAATATTACTGTGGTCACTATCAAGTTTTATTGTCATTTTTCGTGGTCTCACGGCCAATCAGTGAACCCGCAGTCTGTTCTCGTCACATGTAGTCCTACTCAGCCCTGGTTGTACATGCTCAGGAGCAGGGACCAAAAAAGTAGGTACCGGTACAGAAAAAAACAGTACTAGAAAGTGTTTCCATTACTGTTTTTTCTGCATCAAAAAGCGGGCTGAGTGGAGTGGAGGAAAAGGGGCAATAGGCCCAGCTTACAATCTCATCCCAGGACATACTTTTGTATAATTTTCAGGATTTTATTTCTTCCAGCTCCTGAGAGGTAACACAAAACTATCTTTGGATTTTTATTAAGGAACACCTATGTTACATTCAAAATAAGTATTTTATCATTTTACTGTAGATCTTTGGAGAAAGACCCAGATAAATATATACACAGATATTCTTCATCTGAAAATAATTTTTCTCTCATCATTCCACTATTTCCATTTTTTTATATGAAATGCAGAAGTCTCCTTGTATTCTCATAAAGGAACATGTTTTCTCAAATAGCTTTTTTTACTGTCATATCTTAGTTTACAGTTTTGAACTGAAATTCAGATTTTTCTTGTCCTCATGCAGTCTTGAAGAATCTGTGTGTAATTTGAATCATCAGTCCATATGAGGTGATTAAAAATGTTCACTGGGTGTCATATTAAAGCAAAAACATGAAAGCATGAAAGTTTGATTTTGGTTCGCCAAGAGTTAAAATCACTGCTTATCTTTTGTTTTTCCATATATTTCTTTCAACAAACAAGTTCTGCAGGTGTCGGACCAGCCTGAGTTACAGCCCAGGCTGTGAGACAAATTTGAAGTATTTATTTTATTATGTTCTCTTGTGTTTTTCATAAATCCTGCCGTTTTGTAATTTCTGCCACTTGGTGCAGTATTTTGATTAGCTAGTTGTGATTGGTTGTTTTCTCCAACTGAATGCAGTTTTTGCAAAGAATACTCTAAATGGATGAAAAAGATCTGTCTGTCATTGGTTCAATTTCATACACTTTGTCAAGTTGCGAGCACAGATACAGAGCAGGGCACGAGCACAGAGCAGGCAGAGCAAGAGTTTGTCAGAGTGAAGCACATGCCACAACACGAATTGAGGAAGTGTGTGTGAATTTCAATGCACACACCACAAATTATTGTTTGTTCACATACTGTAGATATGACATCAGTCTCAAGGTAGTGGCACAAATATAACGCTATATTCTGCAGCCTCTAACAGGGTTTTTTTTAAAGAAATGTCCTTATTTAACTCTGTAAAACTTCTTATCAGCTCTAAACAGCTTACCTATTCCTGTGGAGGAAAAGCATCTCCACAGCATTATGCTGCCACCACCATGTTTTACCGTAGAGGTGGTGTGTTCAGGATGGTGAGCAGTCAGTTTCTCATCACACAATTTTTTGCAATAGTCCTTCCATTTATAAATGATAAATCAGTTAGTATTCTGTGAGCTTGAGATATTATTTTGTATTTCTGCTCCAAACTTCCCCACAACTTTCTCCCAGATTGGCTGCTGTGTTCCTTGGGCTTCATGATGCTGTTTGTTCACTAATGTTTTCTAACAAACCTCGGAGACCTCCATCAGACTGCTGTATTTATTATATTACACACAAATAGACTCTATTTACTAATTAGGTGACCCTGGAAGGCAATTGGTTGCACTGGATTTTATTTAGTGGTATTAGATTAAAAGGGACTGAGTAGATATACATGCTACAGTTTTTCAAATTTTTAGGGTTTTTTGTAAAACTGATATTGTTTTCCTTGCACTTCACAATTATGAGCTACTTTGTGTTGATCAATCACATAAAGTAACAATAAAATACATGCGTGTTTGTGTTTGTGTGTGACACAATGTGGAAAAGTTCAAGGGTATGAACTTGCTTCGCAAGGGACTGCATAGTTAAAAAACTTAGACAACACAGATATTTTGGACTTGCTTCAGCTTGTGTAGAGCCAAGCCCTCTAGCTGTCCTTAACAGTGACTGTTTTGTTTACTATGCCGAACTCATGTAATGAGAAGACCAGCGCGGAGACTGTCACAAGCACCACAAAGGGAGAACTGAAGTCCAATCAAGCCTCCCATCATTCAAATCTTGTCCATGCAAGTAAGATGTGCTCCTGACACTGGTCGCTCCTCTGAGGCTAATATATGCAATTGCAAAAGAGCTGCGGCTGAAAATGTCTCATCCATAGGGACGCTCACAAGCAATAACACACTATATGAGAGACAGACAGCTAGATTGAATAGAGAGACAGCTAGACAGGCAGAGATCAAGTCCAATCCCGCTCCCGTCATCTGGCTGTGCATTCACAGGTCAGGCTTAGTTAATCTAATTCCTGGGCTTTCCCACAAAAAGCCAAGTGCCACTCAGGAGAAGTGGCAGAGAGAGTGAAAAGAGAGGGGACGGGAAGTGGATGTGGAGTGGGCCTGCTGGTGGATGCAGTGGTGGGCTTGAATAATTATAAATCAGGGAGCTTAACCTTCTGGGGAGTTAATTTGAAGAGCACTGGGGATAGGGGAGTGGGACTCTTTATTTCCCTGGGGTGCCCCTAATGCCATTGTGAGGGAATGGAGAGATCAGGACACGCAGCAATATCGTGTCTGTTAGCCACCATATGACGAGCTGACCCGAGATCCTCTCTCACAATCACACCTGCCGTCATCAAGGCTAATTTGTTAAACATATCAATAGCGCTCTGCTGGCCTTTTCTCTGCCACACCGAGCCATTGATTCAGCCAAAGCCATGAGTGACAACAGCAGACCCTTGTCCTTAGTCCCTGCTCCTGTTCACCAACACACACTTTAAGTCACATACATTCTCAGAACAGTTGAAAACAATACTTACTTAATTACAGAAAACAGACAATTCAATTTGTTAAGAATGTAAAACTACATTATTTTCACTAAAACATTCATATCTGAGTTTCCATCAGCCAGCAACAGATGAGGGAAGACAAAGAGGGGATAGAGACACAAACCAATGCACAGATAAATCACAGCATGAGGAGGCAATACTATGCAGACCTTAGCTCTGTGAGATCTGTGAGCTGGAGTTCTTTTATTTGGAATAGGGGCCTCTGTCCCAGGCTCTCACCAGGAGAGGCTCCTGTTATGTTTGCAAGCACGAAGGTGGAGGGATTGGTTGGCTGGCTGTTAGTTGGTAGAAAGAGACTGCTGTGTGGCTGCGGCAGGAGCAGCGGCAGCAGCCGCCTATGGCGGCACAGACCTGACATCTGGATCCTGTTTGCTGGGAGCACACTCAGACAGGCCTGACTCTGCCAAGGGGAATCTCAGCTTTTTGATTTCTACTCCCATGGCCTGCTCTAATTGTCATCCCTCATTATTTAGTCGATGGTGGAGGAATGAATCATAAACTATTGCAGAAAAATTACATTTTCTGCTCCGAGAGAAATCCTCCTCAGCCTCGCTCCCCCTCTCATCTTGGCTGATAAGGACAATGAATTTTATATGCGGCCAGAGCAGAAACATGCCTCATGTGTGCCGAAGTAGCGGGCAGGTTTGTGTTCTTCTAAAATTGATGCAAGAGGACAAGGGCAAACGTTGCAGAATTAAGCTATTTAGACGAGCCTTTATTAGATTATTCACCTTTTGTATTTACATTTATGTTTACTGTTGAAGGGCTACGAAAAGAAATGGTAAAAAGAGGACAATAGGAGCTGCATGGATTATTAATGGTAACAACAATTCTGTGTATTTTTGGTTAAATTGTATAAACACAAATGTAAACTTAATAAAGTTAATCATAAATGAACAAATAAATAAACATGTTCCTTGCAGCTTGGTTAAGCCATTTTTTTTATACATGATTGATTGTCTCTTTTCATACTTCAGTTTGAATATGTGACTGTTACATCGTGTGAACTGCTAGCTGATCATGCATTACTAAGTTGTACAATGAAAGTGACAATTACCTTCACGAAACAGAACTGAAATAAATAAATGAACACGTAAATAAATCAGATTGCAGATTTTTTTCAAATATTTTTTATCTTGAGATTTTGACATCAAATCAGGGTGGAGTTGAAATTGTATAATACATTCATAACAAGTTAATTTGTGGTTGCTTTCATCATAGTCTCGCTGATAATCAGACTAATAATGACAGCTCTGTGTCTGCCCACAGCGGCGGGCCAAGTGAGAACAAGTTTTGTTGATGTAAAGTAGATCATAGAAACAGAGCTCCTCTACCTTTGATACTCCTTGTGTTTGTTTTGGAAACTCAGATGACGTGTGAATATGTTGCATGCTAAAGTGTGCTTGAGTGGAGCCTGTGCCCCTTTCAATAACCTGAAAGTGAAATGTCTGTTCTGCTTCCTATGACAGCCTCTGTTTGTCGCTCAATCAGTGGCAAAGAACTGTAGAGATGACGGATCCTTTTGGATTTTTATCTAAATAGGAAGTTGTGTTGTGTGTATGATAAAGTGGTTATAACTCTTCTGCAGTCCAAATGTCAGGGCAACACACTATTCTCTGTTCATTTACAGGAATTCAGAATGATAAAGATGTGTATCAGTGCCTTCTCTTTTACAGGGCTTTGAGACTCGCTTTTTAAAGTGGCCATCATTCACTCACCAGCAGCTAGATGAGCCATTTTTTTTCTCCTGAATGATAAGCCAACTATCAGATTAAGCACTCTCTGATTTCAGCGCTAATTGTGCACGTCCACTTAAGAAGCTGACAGGCTGGCGAAGGAGGAGGCTTGCAGGCCTCTGCAGCACGACACTCATCCATCAAGGCCTAACCGATTGCATCCCTCTGAAGGCTCAACACGCTAACACCATTAGCTCTACTGCTGGGCATCTAACTAGCACATCACTCACACGGCTACATGCTAACAGCATTACGGCTAATGCTGCCCCTCTAACTAACGCATCCGTCATAGGGGCTGGAAATCCTACGGCTGTGCGGAAACACACACAGCCCGCACAGTCTCTGAGAGGCAATCAGCCACATTATTTCGCCTCTGTTCCCTTTGCTGCTCCGTTGCTAATGCTCCTCATTTGTCTCCGAAGATGCTGAAATGCCACTGAAAGTGAGCTGTTTTGATTCTGCTCGACTCTACCCACAACACACAGGCTTCTATGAAGGGAGCCATTCAAATCTGATTATGATTTCATATTTCACAAAGACAGAACACCACTAGGATGATTTTTAATTAGAACCAGAATCAGTAAAACAAAACAAAAAAAAGGAGAGGGCACTGAGACAATAAAATGAGGAATGCATTCATGCATGGGATGATTCTCCAGCTTTATTTAAGATCTGTGCCAATGTGCTAACAGCATTAATGAAGTTATAAAGAATTATGAGGGGAAATCAAATTTGCCTCGCCACTTGAGCGCCACTAAAATGCCAAACAATAAACTACCAGATTGCAAATTAGATCAGTAAAAATATCAAACACATTGCGGTGCAGGAAAATCCATAATTGCATTTAGTGCCTGGCCTCTCCTGGGGGAAGAGACACTAAAGATCATCAGCAGGGCTACACGGGAGCCGCTATTGACAGAGTGGTAAAAATCGACAGGCTAACTAAATAAACACTCCAGGCTCCATTAAATATTCAACGGCTGAGATTTGACAGTCGAGCATGCCTGCCTCTCCCCATTGCCTCCACTGGCTTCTTTCTCTCTGCTGCACATTTTCTTCCTGTCTCCTCGACCCCCCGCCCCCCTTCTCTCCCCACCTCCTCTCTACTGTGACTCCTGACAGCAATAAATGATGCGGTGCCTGAGGGCGATGCTCTAGTGGGAGACCTGGGAGGATAGAGCAGGGGAGCAAAAGAAATAAAGGGGAGACAGCCTATGACCAATGGCTATTAACCAAGGACTGCGACAGGGCCCTATGACATCCGCTGACACCCACCCCCTCAACACACTTTCATTCTCTGAGGCAGAATCGCGTGTGCACAAAACACTGTTGCTACCTGACAGACAACAGCTTCCTTTTCCTATTTTTGCATACATTTTAATACCACAAAGCCTGTGCCCACAAAACGGTAGGAAATGGGTTGCTCTTTCATCTTGCAAACTTAATCACAATCAATTTGTTCAATTAGTTGGAAACCGTAAAACAGGTAGGAAAAAAAAAACCTTAAAATCTTAAGCCATGTAAAACCCTTGCAGCCTCCTGAAGAGTTCATATGCATTCATCTGCTGCTGCAAGCAGAGCCAGGGTTATGCAAATGAGAGATGACAGTGTTATTGTGCGAGGAATATCAATGGAGTAATTACTGTTCCATGTCGGGCTATTGGCCCTCTGCTGCCGTGCCCAGCCCGCGTGCTTCATTTCTCAGCACCCCTCTCATGGGAGAGATGAGCGGCTTGCTCTGGAGAGCAGAGCTAATAATGGCAGCTCAGATACAGCCGAGGCTTAGACGAGCCCCGGGGTTTCTGAACTGCAGACTGCTAAACGTTGCAGTGGTCTCAGGAGGGCCCCCCAGCAAAGATGAAATGATTAAAAAACCCAACCTTCCTCACTGACAAGCTGACCGACCACCTATAACTCTATGTGTGCCGGGTCAAACCGGCACCGCTCGATTCAGTCGTAACAGCAGCTGACCTTTCTGGACGTTTGCTGAGGATGATTCTTAGTGGAGAAGTTAGAGAAAACAGAGCAATAACGGCAGAAAGGAGTAAATGTGCTGTGTACAAATGGAACAACTGACTTTAAGGATTTGCAAATCAGAAGACAAGTCATGGTAATAGGTCAATATAACAGCAGTTAGAAAACCTGTTAGTACTCTGCTACACTGACAGCGTTAGTGTAAGATCACAGCCTTTTGCTTCTTTTGGCAGGAGTCCAGTGAGCAAGCTCCTCTGGCATGTAAAGTGTCATTAAATTTAAAGCTCAAATTTGCTGGGGTGTTTAACAAAGCACTCCTCTCAACGCGTGAAAGTGGTGACTGCCTGTAACGTGTCAGCTTTATCATCTTTTACATGTGAGGGATTGTCTAATAAATAGAAATGCTGAGAGGCCACAAGTTCACCTGATAGAGGGAAGGTGAGGCGAAAGGAAAACTTCAAAGAGCGAAGGACGGTGCAGAGCCCAGAGCAGCGAATTAACATACCAAGCAGCAGGAATGTCTCTCCCACACACCTTAAAGAATCAGCTGCCCAATCACTTTTCTTTACTGAAAAATCTTAATGTAAAAATCTCTGATCCTAAGGATTTATTGGCAAAAATGTATCTGAAAAAAGATGACATAAAAAGCAGCAAGGTCTAAACATTTTTAGAAATTGATCATTTCTCATCTGCTTTGAAAAATGTCTGTCAACGCAATCTCTGGAACTCCAATCATAAATGCTGCAAAACCTTGCCGCATCAGAAGGTGGTAATGACAATTAATTAATATTAAGGCCTTCAAACTTCATATAATTCATCCTAAGCATGGCTAAGGCAGCACTTTGCCAAATCTCCTCCTAAAACAACTGTTGCTCATGGTTTTCTTTTTTGACATGGTTTACTCTTTCCTTCCTGTCATTAAAGTCTAGATCCTTTTGTAGCATTGGTGTAGATGGGGGTTATAATGGTCTCTCAGAGTTGCAATGCTCATGCCAGGCATTATTTTAGCATTGTCCAAAAGATACATGTCAGTCTGGCTTTGCTTTTGATGAAATTATCTATTCTTCAGTGTCAAATGAATAGGAAGGCAATGCTGAGACATTATTTTCTCAAAGCTGTGCATCTTTCTATGGCACTGAAACAAAAGACAAACACACAGTAGTGTAATGGGGTATTTGTAAATGTTAGTAAATATTGTTTCTTTTTCCTTGACTCACAAAATACCCAAGTTATTATTCCATTCTTTTAAATGATTTTTGTTTTAAAAAAGAGTTTTAGTTTTTACAAAAGCTGACATGTGCAGTAGTTGTTGATATAATTTGCTGGTATTACAGGCAACATTTTGCAGTTGGATTTAAAATTACACCAAAAAGTCTTGCTTGGATTAGATTGAGCCTCCTTTTTCATCCCAAAACTTTATGGCTCTAATACGCAAACAATTTTTATTTTGTTCAAATACCCGGTAGAACTTTATGATGTCCTAAAACTACAATCGTTTGTTCCTAATATCTGTGCCATGATCTTGGGCGTTGCACGTATACGACAGGAGCAGGGTGAGTAAGGAGGCTCATGTGCTGCACTTGGACCTTCACACCATTCATTTCCAGGTCAGGTGCACCTCTCGCCATGTCCAGACACCTCATACATCTTGCAGGCAAGGACTGGCTTATCTCCATACTTATCTCTACTGCAATAATTCCAACTTAAAGCTCTCTAGCCGCAAGCAAATGACTGGGCAGGACAGGAACTGCAGGGCCCGGATAGTACGCCACAGCATTCCATGAACCAAACATGAGCCGAACGTGTCAACTAGCAATCTGGTTTTAACACAACAGCATATAAAAAAACCAAATGTGTAATTGAACCCTCCTACACATGAAAAACAAACACCAATTAATTAAATCTACCTTTAGTGCGATCTGGTACCAAAGTGTGTGTAAGTATGAGGAATTCAAAGTACAAGGGGAGTGGCATTTCTCAACGTTCCCAAATAAATCAGTCAACACAATCAGCCTTTTTCCGCTGACAAGCACCAGAAAGGGCCCAAGCTAAGTCACCCAATGCTCTTGTCTACTGCTAAAATAAGATGCAGGGGCAGCTGAGCATCTTCGTCCACATATCAAGAAATTCCGTGAAAACGAAAACGTCAAACACAATAACAGCCAATTAGTGTCTTGTTCCAGAGGTGGACAAGAAAGGAAAATACAGCAAGATTAAGAGCCAAAAAAAGAATCTACGTGTACTTGTGGTGTGAGACTTTCTGAGCTTTACTCTACTCTTTGCTTGTATTGTTCTTTTTACCCAGCTTGCCTGCTGTTTGGGACTTTTTCACTGCAGTAGAGAACAACATAACAGAAATCTGCCTTACCCTGAACTGGCTTCCAGCAGTCATAAATCCCTCTGTATGACAAACTGGCTGTTTTGTTTATCGTGCCTGTGCCTTTGCTCGATTTCCCTTCAATGAAGCTTTGATCCTGCTAACCTTGTGGATCCTCACCATAAACACTTACCTCCTGAGGACATTTTTATCACCCTGCAGCTTGATGCCAGGCATCTGCGCGGAAGTACAGAGCAACAGATAAAGTTGCCAGTTAGCAGCAAGAGCATGGACGACAACAGACGTCCTGTTTTAAAGGCTCTCCATCAACCTCCAGTTATGGTCTTGGATTCTTAAGGTTTGTAGCACTGGCATTAGAAGATCCTTTTTTTAACCTTATAATAATGAAATCTGAAATTAAGAAATTCTCATGTTCTGGCTTGAAATCATTATACACCATCAAAATATGTAATCTGATCATCTGTATAAATACAAAATAATGTCAAAATGTAATAATAATCAATATATATATGAAAATAGTAAACTACTATCTACTGATGTAGTCTGACTTTACTTTAATAGGCCTTGGAAGTATGAAGTGAGTGCTTCAGGTTTTACACTCGCTCCACTATGTCTTACCTGTATAAGACAGTTCTTGAGTTGCTATCCAATTGTATGAGAGAATTGGCAAATAAAGACTGCAGGCTGACACGGTTACATCAGCAGCATGAGCAACCAAATGCTGTTCAACAGCATTAGGTTGCAAAAACTCTCCACCTCAGCCGACAGACAAGATAGGAATGATTTGAAAGCATTGCAAGAATAGGGTGACTGACTAACCAATAGCTGCTAACAACCTTAAAGTTTTTATCTGATTCAGAGTTTTCTATCTAAATTGAAGAGTTATTCTACTGTTCTTAAATTTCTGTTCTTAAGATCTGGACAAATATTTTGAAGTATGACAGAAAGAAGTTCTTGAGTTGACGTTGTCCAGCGTATACTATTAAAGATAACACATTAGACTGTCCAACTTTATGCGGTGACAAAAACATTAAAGCTCTCATCAATTTTAAATCTTCTGGCAGCATTTTGGGAAATAAAAGCAAACAGTGACAGTTGGAAGACAAGATATGAATGATTTGGAAGCATTGCTATGATACCATGACCAGCTAACCATTAGCAGGTAATAATGCTCAAGTGGGCATCTATTTCAGAGGTTCCTACTGGCAGTAAACAACCCGTCATTTCACAGTTTTGAAGTAGTCTGGGCTGCTTTGGTCTAGTTCAAAAAATAACCGTTGACAATGACAAACAAGATACAAATACAGATTGGTATGAGAACATTGGTGTGAGAACATCATGACTGGTTAGATGTTTTCACCTCTTGTTCAAATTCTTACATATGCAGAGGGGCTAATTCTGAATTTAACAAATGTACAACAAAATAAATTAGACAAAAACTGAATAGCCATTCTTTCAAAGACAATTGAAGTTTTGTGAAACCTTTATTTAATCCGTGAAAACAAAAAGAGGACCTTCAGTTTTTCTTAGCATTACTGGACTTGCTCCACAATGATTCTAGATTCTTTTAAACACATTTTGTGATTTCTAAAACCTTTAGTGTGTAGGTGAAAAAAAATCTGATTCTAAGTTTTCCCAACAGTTTTGTTAAAATCTTGTTTCGCCTCTCATGACCTCAGTATTGTGTATTGTCTCGTCAGCTGGGCATATTTTCACGCCCAAACTGTTGCGGAAGATCAACGGTTTTATTTTTGGAAAATGCTCTTAGCACAAAAGCTCACATCCACACTTGCAAACTCTACATGTCTGAGCATACATGCAAACACACAAGCCACCCATGAGCACTGGGTCGTTGGCAGCAACCTCTCTCTGAGCAGAAGACCACAGGAATTGTTTATCACTGCAGATCAGGGTGACTAATCAAAAGCAGGCTGTTTCTTCTTGAACCTGTGCGAGGTTGAGATATTTCCTTATCCCACACTGAGACACTTATGTGCCAAGGCCTGACTTTCATCCACTATTCCTTCCTCTCAGTATCTTGTCAACCTATAGGCCACAACATTACACTCATGAGGGACACTCTACAAAGAAGACTTCAAACCTCCTCGCTCTAGGGTAACAGAATGCAGGGAACCATGTCTTGCTCAAGACAAATGTTCCCTTTTGTTCTGGTTTACTTATCCAACCCTTAATCTTAATAATTAACAGATAATGCATGCTTTTTTTTCATGCTTAAGCATATCAAAGGAATAATTATAGCAAATAAAAAAGAGAAGAGCAACCATAGAGACGGGAATGAAATGTGATTACTAAGCAAAGTAAGAATTTCCATTAGCATTTGCCAAAGTCCCATTAAATGTTATGGGCACATCAAGGCCCACAGAGCATGTTGGTCAGCACAGTGGGAGTATGACATCTTAACACTGTGCAGGCCCTCATTCTGGACCATGCAGGCGGCTTCAAAAGAACATAACCTTCAAGGAAAACAGTATGTAGGCCTAAACCATGCAGGGAAAGCACCTCTCACACAAAGAGATAAATGCTGAACTGATTTACCCTGAGGGGGAGCATAATGCTTGATGTATTAGGGTTAGTTACCAAACATTTCTTTGATATGAAGCAACACAAAGCTGAACCCAATTTTTCCAGACAGAAAGAGGCTGACCTGTACAGAGATGATCACACAAAGCTCTGACAGAAGGACATTTCAAAGCCTTCTCGGACGCTTGTCAGTGCACTTTATTACTTCCTTGAAATATCTGGAAAAGAAGACCGGTTCAGCAAAAGAAAACTCTTTAAGAGCTCTGGGTGTAAATCTCTTTAATGCTGCTGATCCCAGAAATCTCTTGCTGTTTCTGCCTCCCTACTGTTCCCTCATTACGGATCGTCTGGAGAAACTGCCACCTTTTTCCTGCGCCTTCTCAAATACTGCAACAACTATAAGTGGCTGTCTGAAGTCGTAACTGTACAGGCTGTGTCTGCCAAGAGTCTGTCGCTTGTAGGCCTACTTAGATTTTTCTCCCCGTCTCTTTCTGTGGATGTTAGAATCTTAGAAGAAGTCATATCACACAGCCAGAGTTTTGACAAACAGAGGCATGTTGTAGAAGTATAAACTCGATATGGATATTCTGACTCTACGAAAGCATCTTAAAGCATATTCTGAAGGCCAGTAGAGGACCAACAGATATGTCCGGTCAAGGAGTTGTGATTCTCATGAATAAGATTTTTATTTTGCTTCTGTGGATTTCCTTAAACTAAGGATAACTTTTGAATGTGGTCCCAAAAGTCTTCCATCTCTGCCCTTGGTTAGGTTAGTTCCTGGTGGGATGTTTTTGTGCCGAGAGGCCACCTCTCTTTCTTATCTTCCTGTCATCTCTGTAGGACGGCAGGGCATGACTCCTTCTCTGGCTCCAGAACTGCAGGCTTCCCCTGGACACCAAACCGCTGCTCCACACTGGATGTAGTCTTTGAGAGGCTGGTTGTTTAGGGTATGTCAGAGTTTATTAGCAGCAAAATGTGTGAGAAAAGCAGAGCTGGGTGAAACCGTATTTGCAAAAAAATGGGTTTTTATGGGCTTTTTTACTCGTCTAGAGTGCCAGCGGAGTAGGGTTTCCCACATAAAGCGGGGCAGGCGGCCAGAGCATTCAGACAGTAACAAATAATGATAAGACAGTTAGGCTGCTCCAAATACACTTGAAAACCTACCACACAAAATGTTTGCATTTATGAATTGCTGCTGATACTCCATGCTGGATAAGATATATGATGTGCATGAAAATTCTTACAGACCTTCTCATCCGCCATTAATTTTGGGTGGAAGTCTGTGTGTGTGTCTAAATATCATATTACTCCCCCCTAGAGATAGGTTTCCCAATCTTTGAGTCATATAAACTCACAAAACCCTGTGATATGGAATCTGTGTTCACCTTGCTTTTCTAAATATAATATAAATGAAACATAAATACGTTTTTAACAGTTGTTAATGGCTTGAAATCCCCAAATTACATTTGTTTTTTATTTCCTACATCTGTCAAAATTTAATCAACCTGTTTCAAGCTATTTTCCAGTTTTCTCATTCATCTAATAAAATATTTCTCAAATCTTTCCAAGTCTGAACGCAATCACATTTAGTGTCTTTCATTTAATGAGTCTTATGGATATTTCTTGTGTTTTATTGAACCCTTTTCACTTCCTCATTCTCAAAATGAGTAAAAAATGAAAACTGGAAAAAAAGCTGGGCAACTCTGCTCAAAAGTGCTTTAAAACATTTTAATTTGAGTAAGCACTATAGTACTTGGTTGTTCTTACAGATTTTGCTTCTAATAAATACTCGTGTAATGCAGATGTAAGTTAGCTTAAGTTAGCTTTAGCTACAATCTGGCATATTTACATGTCCGTTAATATGCAGTTCTGTTAACAAAAAAAATTTATTAATACATTCCATCTATAATAATACTTGTAATTTTATGGACCTACAATTTAACCATAAACAAAAGCTATTTTTTTCAACCCTGATGCTGGATTTATGCTCTTTGGACAGAAACTGAGTTTTACCCAAACACTGGTTCCAAAATTGTGTCCCAAGTCTCATCATTTGAACTATATAATCCGATCAGAAGTCACTGAACCTCTTCCACAGGATCCAATAAGAAGTTGTAAGATGGTAAAATGGTGCTGTATAATAATATTAATGTCAGTAGGTTGTGTAGAGGGGATTAGTTCACACAAGGGAACAAGTTGGTTCACTTAAGACAAAAATAGCCTTTTACCTGCTAAATAGTTAGCCAAATATAACTATTTGTCAACAAAAATCTTGTTAAATGCTATGAGCTTGCACACGGGGGTGCTGTTGTTAACACTGTTTCCTTGATGCAAATGGGCCTGGGTATGAATTCCAGTTATCTCTCACGTTATTCTTTTTAGCCCATTCTTTGGTAGCCTACTTTAGACTTAACTTTAGACATTTGTCCCTTTCATTCATTGACATGAACCAACCTATAGCCCAGCTATGTTGTGTTAAATCATCCCATGGCTGGATCAGTCCATGTTTGATCCAGGACTGGTTTAGCAAAATAAACCAAACTGGGTTGCTTATATGCACAACAGTGCATATATGAGGGCTATATTTTTAGGATTGGGAAATGGGTGATTCTGAACATCCTCATTTTATTTTTATACATAATACATAAAGATACAAATGCTGATCAAATTCTGCTGTATTACATTATTACCAACTTGACTTTTACTGCTTCTAGTTTGTTCTTAATCTGACTATATAATTAGACTGCTTTGATTTGAATTTGGTCCTGTTTGTTTTGTAAAGCGCCTCAAGATTGCATCTGTTATGAAGTGATGCTATATACTGTGAATCGGTTGAACTGAGGATGTTTCAAGCGCTCTTAAAGCTATGCTGATCGTTTTTTACAGTTTAGGAGATGTATTCATAACTTAACTAACTTTCTAAAAACAAAAGAAAACAACTGTCATTTTATAGCCTGCATGTCTTCAAATTACTGGCGAGCTAATGTGGAATGGCACCATCACACGCCTCTGTTGTCTGCCACTAAACGATGACTCTCATTTGCCCACAAGACAAAGTAATAATTACTGAAACGCTCTCAAACTGAAGAATAAGCTCTTTGGAAGAGATTGCAAAGACTGAAAACAAGAGCGAGAGAACATTACTTATAAATTGTGGTGAGACCGAGAGCAATAATAAAATCATGAATGGCAGCATGTGTGTAGATAGCCCCTTACATGGACATACTTGTGGGTAACAAGAAAAACACTCAGCATACTCAGGCACTGAACCTGCATGAAGCTTGGAGAATGTTAATAAGGATTATGGTTGATGTATTTATAATAGTCGCCGCGGAGGCTAAATGTGCTCTGCCACCATTTCTGAAAAAGGCTGAGGCTTTTGCCAAGCAACACTAATTTCCACCCCAATACTGGAGAAAAGATGTCTTTTTGTCACATTTAACAGCTTGAATAAATAGGAACCAGCAAAAGAAGCAGATAAAAGGTTCTGTCACTGCTGGGCAGAATGAACCAGTAAGTGCTGTAATACATTTTTGAACATGAAGAGATGCTGATGCCAAAGAGCTTGTCGTGACCCCTCTAACCTTAGCCTGCTGCCTGGCTTCTGGTTTGTGTAGGTGGCGTCCAGCTGAAAGCTACCAGAGGCCTTCATGTGTGTATGTGATGTTTCCAAGGAGAGATAAACCAATTAATCTGATTGTAGTTGCAAATCCTCTGACATATGTAGGCCTGTCTGAAACCATGTGCTGTACAGATGTGTGTTCATGTGTGTGTAAGCATTTATGTACCTGTGTGCGGACATGATCCACAGTCGTAGCAAAGGTATGGCTTCATGTCAAAGGGAAAAAAAATCTGGATCTCGGCAGGAGCTCTACAACCACCACATGTGACATTTGTAAACATTTATCAATTTGATGAATGGAAGCTCGTCTTTTAAAAAGCAACGGCTGTTAAGGATCTGGAACTGTATGCAAATCCATGCTCGGGGTGAGAGGCTGTTTCTCGGAAGTCGTAATGCAACAGTTCAAAGCACCTGAAATAAAATACGGGGTGAAACAGTAAACGGTCTGTCAAGTCTTTCGCAGTCTGTTTAAAAACACAACACTTAAACAGCCCCTTTTCATTGACAGGGCCATGAATATGCCTATTCTAACAGGTTATCCTTTCATATTTTTTTTAAGTCAGAGATCTGAGTCGGTTGCAGCTCAGAGTGTGTTTGTGTCACCAACTGCACCCCGCTCTGAGGGGCGGGTAGGAAGTGGAATGAGGAGCTGACAGACAGAGCCTGATACTGCACTTCCACCACAGGCCAATCCCCAACCAACTCCTGTGCTGACAACCAGGATGTAGCACTCATCCACAGGCCACAGCCTGGGTTCTGGGGCCCAGGGAAAGGAGGGCAAGGAGAGATTTTCTTGGCTGGTGATAGAGAAAGAGCTGGGGTGGAATGGGGGCATGGCGGCTGGTGGTTTGGGTGGCACGCACCACTTTTATGCCTTTAGAGTCCACAGAGAGAGTGGCTGCCAGCATCATGTCCAACACGGCTGAGTGACAGATCCACGACGCACATGAAAACAGACCTACAGAACATATACAGCTACATATACGCCGGCTCTTTTATATAGAAAGCAGAATAAAATACATGGAGAGTGAGCAATGAGTCCAACACAAAACTGTCGATTGTGTTTTTACAAGAAAAATAAAGCATGACTCTGGTGAAACACTCATATAGGACCTAACAACTATGGCAGATTTTTTCTCAGATTGCCTGTTAAATAGGATTTCCCCCCTTATGAATTTCTTCTATTTTTGCTTTTTTTAAATCACATTTAAATGGCTCAGATAATCAACCATTTTTAATGCTAGATAAAGATAACTTGAAAAAATACAAAAGGCAATTTGCAAATAAAGGATTTATTTATTATGGAACAAAAGCTATCCAAACTAATCGGAACTTAAGTGAAAAGTAATTGCCCCTAAACCTTGTTGTGCCATTACTGATGGCAACAAATGTCATCAAGCATTTGCTGGCAATCAGTCCTTCACATCACTGTGGAGGAATTATGTTCCACTCTTCATGCAGGATTCTTTAAGTTCAAACACACTGGAGGGTATGACAGCGGACACTTCCTCCTTCATCAAGGTAATGCCATGGCATCTGGATTGGAATTTGACTAGGTTAACCCCAAACCTTCACTTTGTCTTTTGTTTCATACCTGGTGTGCTTCAAATCTTTGTCTGGCTGCATAACCCAAGTGTGCTTCTGCTTACAGTCACAGACTAAAGACCAGACTCTCAGATTTGCCCAGCCTCTTTCATATTGTTGAATCATACATTCTAACCTTAACAGACAAGTAAGGCCTACAGTGCTTTAGATGTCGTTCGAGGTTCTTTTGCATCCTCTTGGGTGAGTCACTGACGCACTCTTGGAGTAATTTTTGCCACTTCTTGGGCAGGTTCACCACTGATTAATGTTTCATTCATTTGTGGATAATGGCTCTCAATGTGTTTTGCTGGAGTCTCACAGCCTTAGTAATGGCTTTGTAACCATTTCCATACTGATAGGTGTCAATGACATAGATGATAGATGTAATCTGTTCTTGTTCTTATCTGTTGTTAAATTTATTTAGAACAGTGCATGATGTGTTGCTTTTTAAGATCATTTCACTTACTTTATATGCAAGACTATTTCTATTTAATAGATTTTCGACTGTATAGCTCTGGCAGTATGAGTGGGAGCAGCGAAACCAAACTCAGCTTTCCAAAAAAACGTGGTTACTAATACCTAATTCATGATGTAATTATTATTTGAAAACTACTTGTGTGTTAAATAATCTAATCAGGCTAGGACATCTCAGTCCAGGTTTGAATAGTCAATATATATTGTGGTATCCATGCTTGTCCAATTGTAAGGCGGTCCTAATGCCATGTAGGCATCTCCTTTTTTGTAGTTTCACAAAAAGAATAAAGGTTTAATCAATCTCCAAACTCATCTCTGTCAACACAACAGGGCAGCTACTTAAGAGTTTCAAACACAAAGCCTAGCTAACATTTGGGGATGATAATATTATGTTATGTGTAAACATATTTTCATAATTCATAAAAATACTTAACTATAATAAAAATAAACTAATATGCCATGGGTTGTGTATATGGATAACAAATGGTTTGTTTACAAATACAAAAAGTAGACAGAATAGACCAAATGCCAATGCACAGGTATAAAATTGGGGTAAGAATTGGTGATAGGGTAAACCCAGAGCCACAGAATTTCCATAATGGTATTGACGAGAAATATCGTTTGGGTTTTAATATCGCGACATCTCAAGCCATAAGATCTTGTTACACTCATAGCTCATACATAGCCCTTCAAGAACCATAAACTGTGTAAATAAGCCTTCTGAACCAGAACTCAGAGGAGTGATGAATGCTGAAGGCTCAGAGGCCAACGGTGAACCCAGCTGCATGCTGAGAGACGGCTCCGCGTAGAGGTAGAGATGTTCTTCCAGCTGGGATCCCAACGCTGTGATAGAGCTCCAGTGTCAAAGCACAACTCAGGCCTGAGGCTGGGACAGCGCTCCCCTAGTGAGGTTACGCCTCCGGGCCAGTCTTCAAGCCGACATGCTCCCAGAAGGGTGGGGGGTCAGTTAACCCACCCACACAGAGAAGGAGGCAGCAACAAGACTGATTACAGTTACCTCATACCACAGATTCTCTATTTTTACCAGCTGAGCCTCAGTTTGCATTAAACCACAGCTTATTATCAATGTTTTTTTTCAAAGGGATTTCCAGTGACACCATACTTTGGGCTAGATGAGGATACTTTGATGAATAGAGCAAACAGCTCAGCCTTCACCTGCAGCAACCCATTTTTCTTTTGAAGGCGACGGTATAGATTTTTCTACTCAGACAGCTCTATGAAATCACATATAGACAAAAAATGTCTACGTTTTATCCCCTTATCCATCCTCTTCATAGACACCAGATCATTTTGCAGCATTCAGTAGACGTGGAATTTCCCAAGAAGACGTATTGCTGCAGGTTTCTGGGAAATATTAATATCCAGCCTGCAGAGGAAAGGTAAAGGGAGAGGAAAAGGGGATTGGGGCGGGGCGGGGTGGGGGTGGGGGTGGGGTGGGGTATTGTGCCATGGTACCTGGTGTAAAAACACTTCCTCTATTGCAGTCACTGCAACTCTTTCACCCTTCTGATGGGGGACGTCTGTTTCCTAGGGGACACTGGGGGTGGCGGAGCCTGGGTGGAAGGGCTGGGAGTCCAGAGTAGACTGTCATTTCCGCATACTGTCATCTCCGCACACACTCCCCTGTCATCACTGCTGCACTGCAGATTCTCCACATCTGCCTCGCCTCACGCACCACAGCCCTGCTCTTACCAAAGCCCCTGTCGTCTCAGCCTTCCTCCTACGTCTCCACTCCCCCATCAGGATCATCCAAATATTTCCCCTCGCTGCTTTTTGAAGCTTCCATAGGTCACGGGACCTCATGCACAAATCACGCTGGCTTGCCGTGGGGGGGCCGGTCAGAGAGGACAGGAGGGAGTCAGACGCAAAGAAATCCAATCTCCACTGTTTTCATACAGGGTTATTTTTCTTGCCAAGGCAGCCATCACCAATCAGCAGCTGGTTCTAAACAGCGAGTTTAGGGAGCTCCCGCTGCACTGATGCCGATCCTGGCAGCTGATCCCAAACATATTCCCAGGACGCACTAAGGCGAAGGGGTGGTGAGTAAATTCAGAAAGCCTGACAGCCTGCAGTGGTTTAACATGGGGGTTAGCCCCAAATACATAGCTCTGGGTTTATGTTGATGGATTGATAACCAAATCCATTTCATTGTTTGCAATAAAACATAGATGTTGACACCAGATTTGCTATGGTGCTGAATTATGATGTAGCAAGTGAAAAAAAATTGGGAGGTCATCAGATCCTTTCAATGCAAAGTAAAATACTCCACTTGGATACATTTTTTTTTTTTTTTAAGTATTGTTACTCTGACATGATAGGATAGGGTGATAATCGTTATGAACGTATTCCACTGTTTTACAAGATTTGGTTTCAAAACTACTTACATTTTATGCCAAACTGTTCCTACAGTTCAAATGTCTTTTAACAATATGCCAGAAAAAGTGCTGGAGAGCTTGCTTCGACCTTATGGAGCATAGAGTTATGCAGGGCTGCTCTTCCTCCAGTGGTTGCTGTCCACTGCCAGTCAGCTGGTTGAAAGAAGGCCACCCTCACTAGCAAGAAACACAAATTCCTCTAAAACATTTTCAGTTGTAAAAAACATGGATAGCCATGCTGTGGAAGCTGAAGGAATCCCTGTTATGAAGGTAACGTTGTTTTAAAACCACTTTTGGAAAGCAACAAGAATGGTTTCCAACTTAGTGACTTTGTTGCTTTATCTGACAAGTATTCAGACCTGTCTAGCAACTTTGTCTGGTGTTATTTGAAACTTTCAGAGACTCTGAAATCCCAAAGCAGCCTAAATAAAGGGGCAGGATTGTAAATAAAAATAAACAAAATAAAAACAAAAATTGACAGAAATTTTAAGTTGTACTGCTAGAAATATTTAGAGTACATTTTATTCATTTGTTATCTCTCGCACAAAATTAGTATTCTCATATACAGTTTCTGTTACAATGATATGCTGATGGACTGATGATGGTGATGATATCATTTAACAACTTTTAGGACAGCCAATAACTAGTTTCCTTACTGAAAGGTTGGGAAGAGCAGCTATTCTGGAAGTCTGTTAAGCAGCCGACAGCAGGCTGGTTATCTGAGAGGATAACCTGCAAATTAACCAGCTAACATAAAGAGCAGAAGAGCAGAAGGGAACAAATTCTGCATAATAAGCAGAATAGCACAAAACTACAACAAAATATGTCTGCTGTTTATTCTATATGTTTCCAAGGTCATTCTCAAAATAAAAATGAAAATGAGAATAAATAAATGTTTTAAATGACATTATTCTAACTGTACTAATGAATGTTACATTATTTTTGTTGCAGCTGAAACGATTGTTGCTTTTCTTTTTTAAATAAAATCAATTGGATCACCTTATATATTTTTTTTTTGAATTTTTGTGTTATTACTGGTAAACCATGATATTTTCAAAAGTTATCACACTGTGAAAATCTCATCCATGCTGGGGCATGCTTAAAGGTGAGAGGCACACTGCTTAAAGAAAAAAAACGTCCAAACAGAGAAGGTTTCAGTCCAGGACAGACAGAGAGAGACGAGCCAGTGTGAGACTTTCCCCTGTAGCCCGCTGACCTCCATCGGGTCATGGTGAGCAGAGATGCTGAGCTCGGAATCTGCAAGTACGGGTTAGAGTAATCACATTGGTCTCACTGCATCTGATCTGCAGTCTAACAGACTTCCAAACAGTTGAATGAGTAAATAAAGTGCCCCAGGGGACTCCTGCTGGAGCTGGATTACCAGGAGGGGTGCACGCACAAAAGGGGCTGAAGCCCCACAACCCGATAGTGAGCCGTAGACAAAGGCCTCACATTGGACCTCAACCAGGGAACCGGCAAATTCTTTTAATCTCATCCTAGACTGAGCCGCCTGCCTTTGCAACACCCATAGATGGTGACTGCGAGCAGGTAGCTGGAATAACTCTATGTGCATTTATTCCTAGATATGTGAAGAAACTGTCTAAATTTGCACACTGAGATGTTTACATTGTAACTGTGCAAATGTTTAAACACACTGTCTTGTAGGTGCAAAACATATGAGCGACTGTGAGCGTTAGAGAGCAAGGACCACATAAGACGAGTCTCATGCTCACTTGGCTGTGGAGGCCAGGTCTAGAGGCGACTAAGGGCCACGACATTCTGCAGCCCCAACCCACCCCGGGCCCCATTATTTCCCTCTTTCTGGGCCTGACACAAATAAAAGGATTAGGAGCCCCCGTTTCCGTGAGACCCTCTATTCGAAACAAAGCTCTGACCAGCTTAGTGTCACACTTAATGATAAAAGTGCAAATCTCTGTCAGTCACTTTGGGCAGGAATACCAGTTATTTGGGGACTAATCTGATTTGATGAAGATTAAAGGATTTTTTTAAGAAATGACATATTTGTGCAAAAACAAAAACATCTAAACTGCAGCAGGCCAGCAACTAAATTTAACATGCAGCAGTGAGGATGAGCAGTATCTTCCCGCTTCATATGCGAGTCAGTGGAAGGAGCTCAGTTTAAAGACAAAGAAAGAGAGGAAGCAAGTGTGCATATATACACAAGCGTGCCCACACCCTCACTAAAACCTGGGCTGAATGTAGACAAACACACTGCTCTGCCCATTCGCATGCAGGGTTAGAATGTGTGGCATGAGTGCGAAAGTGAGCCTTGGGCACACAACAGTCTGAACGCAGCACTTGCCACCACCATGCCAGTCCGCTCTTGTGTATCTGTGAAATCCTACGTGTTGGAAAAACATTCCAGAGGGGGGATCACATATACACAGTTGGGGCCAGGAGCCGCATCGCGAGCCAGCAGCAGAGGCCATGTCTCAATTTCTCATGCGTGTTCGATCGGGCTGCACAGAAGAAACAAGTGTGGGCTGATTCCAGACGGCAAAGTCAGACAAACAGATCGGGGATATTGCCGGATAAACATGCAAGAATAAATTAGTGAACTGAAGCAGTGAAATCTGAATTGAATAATTTCACAGCAGCATAATAATGCAGCCAAGATTTGAATGTAATTTAAACTGAAAACATTTGCTGAGTATGTGTATTCTTCCACTAGTTGCTTTGAAAATACTATTATAGGATTTCACAGATTTAGCCAAAAATCGAATTTGTAAATTGCATTTAATGGCTTGTGGTTAACCTGTTTTTTGTTATGGAGAGTCGTCATGCTGGGAAAATAAACCTGAGGGCCTGAGGATTTTGAAACCAGTAATAAAAATCACTGCTTTGCCGAGCCGAGGGCTTTCTTACTCCCTCTCTCTTGTTCTCTCTGCCGTTGCTGATCAGCGTTCCCGATTGACTGACGTGTCCCACTGGCTGCCTAACAGCCGGCTTTAGGAGATGAGGTTAAATTGTGGCTACCAACAAATTGCACGCTTGAGTTCCTCTGCACCCCTCTGCTATCATGCAGTGTAATGTGAGCACACCAGGCAGATCCCTCTGCAGATCCTTCTCCTCCACTGCACAACACCCCCACCACCACACAAAGCCACAGAGACCTCTTTCCACATCCTTAGCCACCAGCCTGGCCTCTAAAGTGGTGATGGGCATTACCATGGCTTCCCAGAGTGTCCTGCAAAGTGCTCTGGGTATTAAAACCCTCTGTATACCCCCATACACCTCTTGGCATGCACTCGGCGCCCAATCATTACCACTAAGACAAGTACTTCAGCTGCGGGTCTTGTGGGATATCTCTCTACCAACTATGCACATCTAGAGACCGAATTTCTGGCCCGTTTTTTTATTTTTCTTAAAATAGCTCAAGCTCAGTCAGATTGGATGGCATCTGTGAACATCCATTTTCAAATCTTTCCACAGAGTCTCCATTAAATTTAGGCCTGAACTTTGACTAGGCCATTTTAACACATGCATATTCTTTAATCCAAACCATATGGCATTGTATCTCTAGCTGCATGTTCCGTATTCCTGAAGAAAAGCTTTCCCCACAGCATGATGCTGCCAACACCTTGTTTTACCATAACGATGGTGTGCAGCGTAAGGATGAGCTACAGATCTCTGCAGTTATCTTGTGCCTCTTGGCTGCTTCTCTGATAAATGCTTTCCTTGCCAGGCCTGGCAGTTAAGGTGGACTGCAATGTTTTGAAGTTCTGCCATATACTCTTTGCAGATGATGGTTAGAACAGTTCTTTATTGTAATTGCTATATTGTAACATTATATAATAACCTAACTCTGCATAATCCTTCTCCACAACTTGCTCCCTGACCTGTCTGCTGTGTTCCTTGGTCTTCATGACGATGTTTGTTCACTTATGTTCTCTAACAAACCTCTGAGGCCGTCACAGAACAGATTAAATCACACACATCTGGACTTTATTAATTAGGTAACTTCTGAAGGCAATTTGTTGCACTGGATGTTATTTATTGGTATCAGATTAAAGTGGACTGAATACAAATACACACCACAATTACAAGAAATATATTAAAAATCATATAAACTTTCCTGTCCATTTCTGCAATTATGAGCCGCTTTGTGTTGGCCAACCCCATAAATTCAACAGAAGATTGAAGTTTGTGGTGGTAACATAACAAAATCATAACTTCAAAAGGGTATGAATACATTTCCGAGGCATTTAGAAAATAAAACATTATTGCCAAAAAGATTCTACTTTTGGTAGCCACATGAAGGGGAAAAAAATTTAAAAGTCAGGAACCCAAGATGTTGCACTGATGCAAATAAACACACCCGACAGGTCTTTAATGGGTCTTAATGTGTTGGGAGAGAGGGGTGCATGGTTAGCAAACCATGAGATGACAGATGATGCATCCTAGTGTGCTGCTGGGACAGGCCAAACCGTGTTGACATAAAACCCAATACTTCCTTTATGTGGAACGGGGCCAGCTTGGGCCAGCTTGAGCCAGCTACTCGCCGAAAACTAAAAAAATCTCAGCAAGCCGAAGCAATATCATCCACCTTTGTGTTTCCAACGTGAGATTTATCTCTGCAGAGGTCTTAATTTATTTGCCCAAGAGCAGGGGCTAAAATCACATCTTTATCCTTTTTGAAGGGAGATTTAAAGGTAAAAAAAGCAAGGCTGAATGTGAGAAATGTTCCAGTAACAGAAGCGCCACTCTTGGCAGGGTTGAGGAGCATTTTTAATTAGGTGTAAAACTCCTCAGTTGGGTTTACAACTACAACACCGGCTACATCCCTGTGTTTTCCTTTTTTGCCTTTTATTCTTAGCTTGCATATGAGTGCTCCAACAGCGCTGGGTGACGCAGGAGTGTCGTGGAGTGAGTAAAACACACACACACACACTAGATGACCCAATACAGAAACTAAGCCGTCAGCATCTATCCTGCACACACACACACACACACACACACACACACACACACACACACACACACTGCGGCAGCGTCCCGAGCACGGCTAATTAAAAACAACAATTTCACAGGAGGGCACTGCAAACTGTTCTGAAAAAGCACCTCTCAGCACACCGGGGGATCCTGCAGAAAACACTGGGAGGTGAGACAGGTTCTGGGAGCGCCGCTTTTATGGCTTCATCACTGCTCTGTTTTCCTACTGCTCACACTCCTGTGACCTGGATTCCTTTTTTTTTTGCTTACAGCATGAGAGCTTGGATAAAAATCTGCTTGTTGGTTGTTTTTGTTTGTTGTGAATGAATAACAAATAAAAATAACAACTGAAACTAAACTATGTCCTCGATGCAATACCATCAAACCGACACTACTTAAAAAAATAAAATAAGAAGTAGGAAACTAAAATGCATCCGCAGAACCCCTTAAAAAAATAAGGCAGCATGGTGTAAAATATAGTTAGCAAATGTTATGTTTTGCAGGTAGAGCCTGTGGCACTTTCTAACAAGGCAGTCCATTACAAGGGTGTTGTCCAACACTCGGGTCGAGTGAAAGGCCTTATTTCAATGGCTCCCTTCAAAGGATCTGCTTGGTTAGAGAAAAAATTCCCTGTGGGGGTAAAGATCTCCCTCTTTCTAATGATGTATAATTGACCTCCCAAACACCAGGGCACAACAAACTCTCCCGGAATGGTGTAATTCCACTCTGCCTTTTACATATTGCGCGTCTCGTTCAAGCTTGTTCCTCCTCTAGGGCTACAACTGTCAACCGACTGACAGCTCAGCTACTAGCCTTTCAACCCATCCTCAAATGTTCTCTCTAAATTCTGCTCTATAATTCTCTCTGCAGATATTTTGACATGCGTTTGACTGAATATTTCTACTTCTGCACATTTCGGACGTGTTGGATATTGATTGTCACACAAAAATATATATTTTTGGTTAAAAAATCAGCTGAAAAAAAAGTGAATGTATATGAAAGAGGGTTATACAAACAAACGTTATAGCGATAAAGGGAGGGAGACATTCTTGAACTGGTTTTGTGAGTTTTAATAACGCAAAAGACAATTGTTTTCCCCTGTCTGCACATAAACTTGTTAAAAAGGTGCTAAAAAAGGGACTGCTTGGCAATGCCTTGATTTATTATAGCTGGTGAGCGCTGATTACGGGGCATGAATAAGTTGCTGTAGGAATGTAATTAGGCACGAAGACCTCTGTAAAGGGGTTGGAGCTCTCTTCACAGCCCAAAGCAGTTTGTGGGCTGACAAATGCATCATAAATGGCTGTCATAAAAGTCAAAAAGGTGCCAATTACATCTTTAAGTATCACATCAGCGAAAATGAAATAAACATGGAAAAAAATGATGTACTGGTGTGAGAGAGTGACCATGGCGGCTCTCTTATGGCTGGGAGGGGTTAAAAGGAAGACGATTTTAAACATGCATTGAACATTAGTGTGTAGGAGCAGGATGGCATGCTTGCTGAGGTGATCACACTTGCCACACATGCTCATAGCATTCAAAACTGCAAACCAGGAAAGAAAACTCACACAAACACGGCAAGGGAGAAAAAAAACTAAATATATAAGGATGATTATTTAGTACCCAGACCTACTCAGGCTCTATCCTTGCCTCTGCATTCCTTTCAGCTCTGTCTTATTTGCAAATGACCAAACTTCAAATGGACAGTACTGCAACATGTAGGAGAGAACGAGATCCTTCTGTCTCAGCTTCCAGCCACCTCTGGGCTGTGACGCCATGACTCTGGTATCCCCTGGTTACTGCTATGAATTTTCCATTGTTACTCGGAGCTGAGTGAATGGTACGCCTGGCAACAGATGTAACTCTTTGTCGCTTTGCAAGGTGTCTAGCAGAGAGCCATAATGTCCCGGTAATCGAAGGAGAATTGCTTAAAAGGGCTGGACACAAAAAGCTGAGAATTCTGTGACAAGCATGAAAAGCGCTCATGCAATGAGAAACAAGGGGGCACCCGGGGTATTCAAAGGCCAAGGAGTGGCCCTGTGATGGTGTTGCTAAACTTATAGGCTCTGCATTTCTTCACTCTGTAAGATAATTTAATCATTTTACTAATTCTGTTAGCCCTATGATGAATGGTGAAAAAATATTTTCTTTGAAGGTAACAAATCAGTTAATATTATTACCACTCCCTGGGATCATTCTAAATAAGAAGGTAGCACTGTTAGAATGTGTAGGAAATAGATAAGAATAAGTTGCTATTAAATTAAATTTCTACTAATGCATCTAACAAATATTGTGTTACTTATTTCACAAATATTTGTAGATTAAGGTTCTGGCATAACAATCTTTATTAATAATAATAAAATAATAATTTTTTTACAAATGCATTTTTATTTTAAAAAACTAATTTTATGCTTTTGAAACATTTACATTTGCGTAAATGAGTGAATTATTCACACATGCACAAATTGCACGAATCTGAATCGGCACAGGTGGCTTTAAATTCCGTGTAATGAAATAGGCAAATAGCTTTTTGGCGCAACTCGCACGCAACGTTTCTTAGCTCCATCAAAAAGACAACAACACTACCATAAAATTCATATTATAAAAATATACATGTATAATAAATATGTATGAGTAGACAAATAATGATAACAGAATATAAATAAAATACAGGTAAAGGATATGACTTTAGGTCGGCATAATTAAATAAGGGAAACAGATTTTAATATTAAAGGCGTATCAACGCTAAATGATTTACAGAGAAAAGCTAATATGGACTGATGGGAAAATAAATTTAAGCGCGCTGTGGGCACACAGCAACCTACCGAAAGTATTTTCCATCCTTTATTATGTATTAGTTTTTTAAAAGGGTTCAAAGGTTGACGGGGAAACGCCACATGATTCAACTCGAAAATCATCGTCAGGGAGCGGAATAAAAAACGACACTTTACGCCTCCAGATTCTCGGGCCAGAGCGGGATCAGGCTACATCTTTACGCGCTGTGGGTGCAGAGGCAAGTGTGGAAACACCGTGGGTTACTGTGACAATAATATAAGTCGAGATGTGTAACTGCTCCATCGCAAAATTGAATCAGAATTTATAAGCAAAATCTTTTACCAATCGTGATTTTAAGATGTTGCTGTTTTAATAAAAAATATATTTGCAAAAATGATATTTCTGTAAGTTTATTGTAACTAAATGCTTTTAAGAATTTCTGCCGTCTCGGATGTGCCTCTGAGCAGTGAGACACACAGAAGGCCTTAAGAACAGTCAAAGCCATTTTCTTTTAATCACTAGACCCACTGAAACAACGTAAAGATATGCAAAGAGGAGGGAAAAAGAAAATGAGAAAATAACCAAAATCTCCCTCCACCTCCTCGGACAGTGCTTGTGCTTACTGTTGGTAGTCATGTTTGCAGTAAAGTTTCCTTTCTCTGAAGTAACAGCTGGTGGTGAGAGGCTGTTGACACACGGTGCACTGCAAACACTCTTCATGCCATGAGGAGTCGTTGACCCTCATCAGGAAGCGGTCCGAGATGGGACGCTGGCAGCCTTCACACACGGACCTGTGGTGACACTCGGAGCCTGGAGAAACAGAGAGAAGGCCTGAATCAAGGTCTGCAGCGCCTGATCAGGGCTGCTAAGGCTAGGGGAAATAATGTGGATTATTACAATGCACTCAAATTTAAAATATAAATAGTGAATATTTTATTCTGTTCAGTGAGACCTGGGATAATTTCTGCCTTCCAAATCCCACAGACTGTTTAAAACATTAAAATAAGGCCATTTCCTCCATTTGCGTCCACAAACCTCTTCCCGCATGTACATTGTCGTGATGTTTTAAAAAAATATATATGCATGAATGCAATAATAATAATAATAATAATAATAATAAAATAAATAAAAAAATCAACTGGCTACAGGTTTGTACTCGGCTTTAAAGAAAGTGCAGCACTCACCGAGCATGACTCCTAGCGTGGCTTGTCCCGACCGCAGCGGGTGATCTTCGATTTTTATGCCGTCAAGCATGATGCGCGTCTCGGACCGTTCTCTCGCGGAGAGGCGCTCCAGCGACACCAGACCTGTTGCGATATCCATAAGAATATGGGTGAGAGCTGGCAAGAAAAAAAAAAAAGAAATTCCCGGCCGCTCAAAGCTGTCTGTTGACTTTGTATATGTTGGCGAGCTGGGAAACCTGTTGGTAATTCCCGGCGACGCACAAACTAACTGTGCTTCGCAAAGATACTGATTTAGCGAAGGGGGGAAATGCGACTTTCTGATGCTCGCCAATAAGGCTGCCTAAGCCGGAAGCGTGAATCCCTGATGTGACAGGGGAGAGCAGCAAACAAACATGGAAAACTCTGGACAGTCACCTGTTATGATCAGAGGACCGAGGAAGCTTTATCTTCTCCACCCCAAAGCCGACGGGGGAAAAAGAGGCAGCCGCCACAAAATGACTTCACCGAATGACAGCCTCGCCAAAGAGGAGGACAGAAAAAAAACCTGAAGGGTTAAAGTTGACACCAAATCCAGAGATAGCACAACGCGTATATGCAGATGTCCCGGCAGTAACTCTTTGGAACTAACAGAGACGGTTGGCGGCTTGTGCCCCCGTTGCTGCAAAAGTCTGAGATCAAGATTGAAGCGAGTAGAGATCCTCCCACTCCTGCATGCATGACTACACTTTTTTTCCTCCATTCTCTCCATTCACTGCCATCGGGGTTCCATTGGAGCAGGATACAGTGCTCTCCTCACAGCCTAATAACAGCACAGGGGTTCAAATCAATAATAATAATAATAATAATAAAAATTATAACAATAAAAAAATTATAATAGAAACAGACAAACTCTAAGAGTGTATGAACCAAGATTAAAACTGGAAATATAAGACAAAAGAAAAACAAGCGACAACAAAAGCAATACAAATGAAACATAAGCAAGAAATTAAAGAAAAATAATAATAATAAAGGGGGCGTTTTGGCCTCTTTTGTGCACAGAAGTCAGAACTATGTTGTGTGTGTGTTTGTGTGTTTTGGAGCATCACAGACTTTTTTGTGTATTGTCTCTGGTGGAAGCTGCTGCTCCCTTTCAGCTGATGCACCTGGCGATCGGGGGTGATAACAGCGCCGTGTCCCGCACTGAAGTGGCCTCTGCCAACTCGGCTGGCCATCTTCCGATCAACCAATGCAGGGAAACACCGGTAATAATAATAATAATAATAATAATAATAATAATAATAATAATAATAATAATTACAAGAGCTTCTTGTGCACAGGAAAACACGACTTTTCCTCTCTGGACTGGGTGGCTGTAAACATTCAAGGAATTAATAAAGTAGCTATTCCAGAATAAGACATTAAGTAAAGATCTTGACGCAGAATCTGTGGATGCTGAGGAATATCGCCATGAGGCCTTCGTGGAATGAAAGGTTTATTGATGGAAATATGCTGAGGTAATTGTTATCACAGACGAGGCGAAGGACGGAAGAACGAATGTACCTGCTTAAATATATATTATATATATATATATATATAATATATATATATATATTATATATATATATATATATATATATATATATATATATATAATATATATATATATAATAGTATGGTCACACGTGTCATATTGTTGAAAAAAGCCCCACCCAACCTTTATTAATGGCTGTTGGATGTCTGGGTCCTCTCCCTGACCAGTTGTTACAATTTTTGACTGCTTCATTTTCATCTAATTCGTGCTTTATCGGCTTGGCAATCTGCCTAACTTCAGCACAAGGCCATGTTGATCCATCCGGCTGCGTTTGGCACCAGTGGCAAGCAACGTCCTAAGATCCTTGGATGTGAATGTTAAACTGGGTAGCAAGCAATACATGTATAGGTTTGTTAAGAAGTCATTTGGTTTATATGTACTGCCCCTCCTGTGTAGTTTATTTTAAAGCTCTGTCCACAGGGGTGGGTAAGATGGGATTTTTTTTTTGTTATTTAAACAATAAAACAAAAATAAATTATTATTAATTTAAATTAAATTACTTTAAATAATAAAATTACTTAGAGAAACCCCCTGTTTTATATTTTGAGACCAATTTTAAATCCATGCCTTATTTCTGCCCTTTGCGCTGCATTAAGGCGATGACCTGTAGCCCAATTTGGAGACCAGAAGACATTGTTTTCGTTGCCCTCTGCTGTTCAAAGAGAGAACTGCATTTGCTTCAAACGTATAGCGGAAAACATTTCAGTAAGATGTTTTGACCAAACATCAAAAAAATCTATTAAAATAGACCAGAAATTATTATTCCATTATTTCTAATTTGGTTATAATAGCCTAAATCCACACTAATCTCTCATGAAGACATCCTCCGGAGGTTCAATTTATAGTTTCCTTCTATTTCCAGCACCTCCGTATGCAGGGGTCAGTTACCTCCGTCTCACGCTATATTGGATTATCTCACCACTAAGCAGCATTATGAGCTAAACTCTATCAATAGAACATTATCAATAGATTTGTTTAGGAACATATGTATTCTGCCTCCCCCCCACCCATCCGCCTTCCAATTATTCATCGGTCGGGTAATTTGTGTGAAGGAGGACATCAAACATTCATTCAATAAATCAATCCGCCAACTTTCAGCCTGCGGTGTTTTAATGAGCCTCTGCATGGCAAGCCCTCCCTTTACGGGACAGAAAAAAAAAAATACTGGAGCAGCAGGTGTGCAGTACAGAAAGCGAGCTATTTACTGTAAAGTAAGCAGAACTGTTGCATCCATCGGAAAGGTAAGGGACCGTTATACTAAAAAAATCTGGATGACAGATTGATTCCTGCAGGTGCCTGTTGTCATTTCAGTGACTGTCTTTTTCTACACTATAAAGATATAATGTAAATGAATTGAAACCAACACAAAATGCAGTTATTTCAAGTTAAAATGTGGCAATGTTTTTTTTTAAGAAAATTTTAAAGAAATATGGAAGTCAGTGCACGGATTTCCTGTGTACGAATATGAAGCGGTTGATTTTCTGTTGAGGTAAAACTTTTACAAAATGTGAGAGAAAGTACATAAAGTGTATTGTAGGTTTGGGAACTCTTGTGTCGTCTAATTATCGATGAAATAATAGATAACAATTTTAGCGGATGTTATAAGGCTGCTTACAAAAATGCATTCAAATAATCGAGTTATATATTATTTTTTAAACGGATTTAACTTACAACATTGACCAAAAAGCGAGATATTCAAACAGAAATTCACGTTTTCAAACTGTGACGTGTTGCATTAAAGCAATTTGCATCGTGCTGCTCCAGAATAACACACACCCAACCCCGCCAGAGGCAGGCCTTAAACCCGGAGGCTCTGTGGGCTGCAAAACTTAAATAAATAAATAGCTTGAACGCAAAATGCAAATTATATTAAACCTGAAGCGTGCGTTTAGATCAGCTTTGCATTCAGTGTGATAAACTATTCACGGAAAGTTGTTTAAGCTGCGAGGTCGCATTTTGTAAAAAATAAAAAAATAGAAAAATCCTATAAAACTAAGAAGCATTTTAAAATAAAATGCCGTGTTGAAAATGGGAAGAACTCCTTACATCTTCAAAGGGGACATTATAGCAAAGCACATACTTAATGGCTGCCTAAATTGCAGAGCTGCAGGACTTTAAAAGTTTACTTACTTTGATCTTTTAATAAGGTTTTCTGATGAAGATTGAGCTTCTTAAGCGTTCAAAAGACAACAGACAACTGAGCATTGCATGTTATTCTAAAAAGTTGATGAAAATATTGATATTATGGACTGTTTTTAGCCCTGTGCGTTATTTGCTTTCAGGGATCCTAAAAATCCTTCCAGGCTGCAGAGGCTTTGCAAGGGCGAAGCACCTTTATAGTTAAGTTACGGAACCGCTGACCACCGTGGATCAACACAGAGGCTTCTTGAAGCTTTAATGCGTCGGCAATTCACGACACAGTCGGATGTAATTCAATCTAACTTTGCTGAAGCTGAAGATTTCTCTGCGTCTTTTTTTTTCCTTTCACTAATCAGAAACTAAGATTTTACAGTTGCTATCTTACACTGCGAACAACGGGCCAGCTATTATACGACATCATGGGCCCCCTTTAGGCCTATAATGGCACCCCGTGTATGATGCATATTTTTGTATTGTTTTGATTTAAAATGATACATTTATAAATATTTTAAGGCCTTTTTTAACTTACAAGGATTCCCAGATGAAAAGTTTCAGAACAATCAGTGTTCAGCCCAGCTCTTATCTTCACCGAGGCAGCAAAAAAAAAAAAAAAAAAAAAAATAATAATAATAATGATACTGCGGGATATTCCCGGCTCCCGGCGGATTAGACCGAAGTACAATACAGCACTGTCAACCCATGACGAGATTTGTTTACGTTATGATTTATTGGATTCAGGTTTTTTTTTCCTCCCCTACCAACCCCTCGACTGACAAATTTATCGACTTCCTGAGAAATGGCCTGACAGCCTCCTCTGTGACAGCCTGCTTTAAATGTGACTCTGAAATCTTTTTACTTGTGGCTGTGGGCCGTAGCTTGTTAAAGCGCGGAGCAAAACTGCAGCCCGGACTTGATTAGCATTAGATTTAATTATGAGCATAGTCACAGCCAGAGATGGTACCCCTGATTATAAACACAACCAAATATGTTACTGTTTTTCTATTTTGCACCGCTTGTTATAACTATGAACAGAGGCGTTTTTAAGAAGCTGAAGCATTGGGGGCTTCGCCCATTCAGACCGGGAATAGTTACATTCTCATATGGCAGCATCTGTTCTATTCTATTCTATTCTATTCTATTCTATTCTATTCTATTCTATTCTATTCCATGCAGATTTTGGGCTATTTTCTCCGAATGTGAAGTAAACAAAAACTAAATAAAATCCCTTTCCCTTTCTTTAAGGCACTGGATAAAACACTCAACAACACAAACTTCTCACGTATTATCTTTTTGGTTTGAACCCATCTACTCTAATCGAAGAAGTTTTCACTGTTTTTATAAATGATTATGAAAATATTTTAGATCCATCTAAAGCGATGAGCTGGATAAAATCCCTCCTCAAGCTGATATTGTAGAGGAAACAGTAATCGAATCATATCTGCTTGACTGATAAACTGGGAAGCTTTAAGGAAAATTATTGCCCACCAGCATCTCCAAATAGTCTTTGGTACAGTTAACACCAGATTTGGGTAGTTTTACTGATTGTTTGTAAAACTCAGGAAATGAAATTAAGTCTAATTGCATTGTATGTAAATATATATATTTTTCCATTTTATTTAACCCCTTGTGAGATCAGGGGTTGATAACCCCAGGTTTAACAAAGCCTATGATCTTGAAGCCTTTTAGGGGAAAACATTTTGTAATTGAAATGGCTTCTGAACAAACAGATGTAAACTGTGAATAATTCCCACATTGCTGTCTGTTAAATAAAAAATCGAACTTTTACTTTGTGCTGTTGATTTTAAAATTATTTCAGAATCTAACTTCATTGTATCGCAATCGGACTGATTTAGAATTGGTTTGGAATGTGAAGCTGACTTAGACTGAGCGGTAATGGACTGAATGAAAACTCAACTGAATTGTGTGAAACCAAACACGAACTATGGTGCCCTTATATTTTTACTGTGAATTGGCACTTTGTTAGTGAACTAAACTGAATCTGACTGCAACACAATTAAATTAGGTAAAATAATTTATTTCTGTTTCTAGTCCATCTCTCAATAATTAGATCAATTAACATGTAAGTAAAGGAAATTTATAGTTGAGCGAAGTAATCTAGTTAACAAACTGTTCAAATTTTAATTTAAACAATTTGCATGGTTTTTATTAGGTAGATTTTAGTCAATATTTCTGAGCAGAAATGATGTAAGTTTAACAGTTAAAATACTTCATAAATAAATTTGTTTTATCCACAGCAGTTTTTAAAATACATTTTCTCAACAAAATCATTAGTAAAATAAATTAATTAGGTTTTAACCAGTCTGCTTAATAATAAAAATTAATTTAGGCTATATTTTAATTGTGAAATGGTAGGTCTAAACATCTGCCAACAGTTCGTAAACAACAGGCTAACAGCATTTACTTAAAATGTCTCACTCTAAGATCATATTCTTTGAAATACTTTTAAAACCTCCAGGCTCACATCCGTTAACATGCTTATGATTAAAAAGAATAAAGTTTCTCAGCTGTAGATATGAATGTGCACAATGGATGCACATGATCCTGTCTATTATAACAGACATCCCTGCTGGGTCCAAATTGGTATCAGAATAATGAGCACCTTTGCTGTTGCTTTCATTTGGTCATCTGGTTTCATGTTAGAAGGAGCTGAAAATAGCAAAAGAGGTTTTGATTAAGCCATGAAAAGTTCTTTAAATAGTAATAAACATTTCAAATCTATACTTACAAGGTCACATGGTAACCTTTTTCCACGGCTACAGTGTGCCATTAGTTAGCAATGACTGCCTCGGGGTTAAAGTAACTTGACTTTAGTGCTGTTGCTAAACTAAACAGGATATAAACCTAAATTCTTGCTCCATGACAGACATTTTCACCACCACAAGTCTTATGACAGTTCTTAGCTTTTATTGAACTGTTGCCTGAACCAACATGTTCAGTTAAAATCTAGTCAAAATGTTTAGATTTGTTAGCAGAATAAAACAGCTAACCTTGTTAGAATCTAACAATAATTAAATCTTATGCTTACAAACTAATATGCTTGATTACAATTTAACCAATTTTAATGGCTTGTATTTATTACCCTCCGACATTTCTGTTTTATAATGTGGCTTTAATGGTAGCATTCTGCCTTTTCGTTTTATTTTTATTTTTTATATTGTTATTCGTTTTTACGGTTATTTCTTCTTTAGTAGTAGCTAACCTAACGACAGTGATCCATGCGGATTCATGTACCGCGTCCCCCTGACTCTAACAGGCTCCTCTATAACAGTTGCACACGTGTCATGACAACTTTCTGAATAACAACATTACCCCCTGCTGGACAAAGCCTGCCAGTACAACTTAATGTGCTTCCTCAATATACAACACTTTTGTCATCCCTTTAAAGTTATCCAAAGTCCGCCGTTTATTCAGCATCACAATTCGGAAATCATAGAAATGTGGCTCTTGAATATAAATACATTATGTTGTGTTATGAGAGGAAAAAGAGAAAGCAATGTATTGTGTGGAAATACAACAACAATTTTACTTCCAAAACAAGTTGCAAGTTTAGCATTTGGTTGTGGAAGAATAAGGTTCTTTTTTGTTTGCCCGTGCATTTTTAGTATAATATGTTTTGAGTTTTGTTTGCATTAAGAGTTATAAAACACTGGTTTTGACATTCATTTTAGATCCCAAAATTTTCGTGAAGCGTTTTAACAAACACAAAGAATTATGTTGCAGGTAAAAACGTTTTTTAGTGTAAGGAGCAATTTAAAATACTACAGTACATAGTTTAAAATGGTGTGTAAACTTGCACCAGTTTAAAGTATTTTCCATATTAAAAATATTATTTACATTTAAATTTGTATTTTGGAAGGTTAGTTTTTCTTATATGTTTTTTTGTTTTTCACATTTTTCTGTCTATCTTGCCGAGAACCGATTTTAGTAATTTTTTTCTTTCAACCAAAAAAGCAAAAGAAAAGCAAAAAAAAAAAGAAAAGAAAATCTACAACAACACAAAAACAAACAAACAAATTAAACAAATATGCATAATTAAACAAATGTAATATATTTGTAATGTGTAAAATGTTTCAGAGAAACAATAAACAAAATCTTTATAGGATATTTTTATGAAACATAACTACTCTAAATCTGTTGTTCTTTATTTTTTATGCAATAATCAAGTCACTGTCTTCACTGCAAAAAAACTAGGCAAATTGCAAACTTGGTTTAATTATTTTGTGGATTGTTATGCCATGTGTTTCCCTGTTAAAACATATATTTTATTTCAGCATAGTGTGATGGAAGTTTATTCAAATTTTATTTTTTTCACAAAATGTAAACAATAAATAATAATAATATTTTATTATTATTATTAAGTATTTGCAAAATCCTTTTTTTAATATTATCTTTCAAATATTTTTAAAATATTTTATGTGCGGATCTCACTTCCCTCTACTACTTCAGACTCAAGCATTGGCTAAACAAATCATGTATGAAACTAAGATGTTCAGAGGCATGAAAAACAACTTGCTGAGGAACAAAGGAGGTGGAGTAGCAGGTAGAGAAATGATGCCTTGCACTCTGAAAAGTTATTCAGCTCTTTCACAAACTTTGTTTAGCGTCATCCTGGGGCTGAGTAAATGCTTTTTGTTGTTACAAGGCTTAATGTTGTCATTAGCAGAAGTACCTCTGCTCAGGTATGATTTGCAGCTTCTTTCATCATATGGTCATGTTGTTCAGCAGATTTGTCCTGCAAAAACAATGTTTCCTCTAACGGAAAAAGTTCAGACTGCAGGATGCCGTGGGCATTATTTTAGGACGTTTGCCATTAACAACAAGCGTGGGCCTTCATGTGGAGAGGAAAACTTCATCTGCTGAATGAGCTGCGTGTGTTTGGATACTTGGTGGCCTAAGTAGTGACAGACATTCCAAAAACAGATAGATACAACCAACTGAATGGATCTGATTTTAGTCAAACAAAAATCTTGATGAATTTATACATCATTCATGCAGAATTAAATGCAATACATACAAAAAAGATAAAAACTACTGAAAAAGAACTTTGTAGATGATCTGCTTACCGAGACCAGCAGGGTTTTAACAGATCACACATCTGTAAACGTGCTTCTTTTTTATTTTTTTAGTTTTTTGTTCAAGTTATTGGCACACTCATATATGATTGTGAGTGTGCCAATAACAGGCTGCACTTCAGAGAAAAAGGTAGAAATCCACCAGATGGTTTGCAGCTGGATGGATCTGATAGTAAAGATGGAGACAGCTTCTGTCACAGCCGAGCATTTCTAATCTGTCCTGAACATTAGGCAGAGAACACTAAAAAAAACCATTGCTCGCAACATGTGCAGCGCACAATGAGCACTCTGCGGCCTCTGCCGTTTGAAAGTTCACAGTTAAACAAGAACAAAAGTGATATTAATCAGGCTGAGAGGGCAAGTTAGCTGAACTTTTCCTAAAAGCAGAATGTCAGTGAAAGACTAACCAAAACAGCGAGTAACTTCAGTTATTATAGGGCAGAGTGCTGGAGGCTAAAGACCAGGGCTTTAAACTAGAGTTCCAGCAGGGCTTAGTGAGGTCAAGATCTATCAAACAGCTTGAAGAAATAGCGTCGCTGTATTCTAAATGGACATTTTCTTTAAAGATTGCAGTTTTACATCGCATAGGAAATAAAGAATTTGTATTTGCTAATGAGATACATCACGTTTACATTACATACACATCTATCTCTAAAAGAATTCATACTAAACCAAAAGCTTAGTATTTAGATGATGGAATTCCAACATCACACCAACTGCACTTCAGAGCTGACATGAAAGCTTTTAGCTGATCTCTGTGGGCTTTGGAACTGTGGGAATCACAGCAGGCTGACCTTGATGTTATCTAGATGTTTGCCTTCCTGGGTTCATGTGCCTAGTCACCACTTGGTCAACCCTCCACCCCGTGAACTGACCTGTCCTCCCTCTGAGGTCTGAAAGAAAAAGAAACCTAATCCTCCAGGGAGCACACTGTCCAACAAGAAAACTGCTGGCCCGAATCTTTCAGAAGTGTCTTGTTTTCCCACTGGACCACTTTCAGCTTAATAAACATCTTAACTAGCCAGAGGTCCCGTGGGAGCTGCTGGGAAATCCTCTGGGCAGCCAGAGCTCAGGAGCCGGACCTTTATTGCATCCAGGTGGCGGTTAAAAATGCTGGCCGACCATAAATGTCCAATAAAATGCAAGTGGCACCTTGGAGGGTGGACAGGGTCAGTGCACCTGTCTGTGGACAAAAACTTTAGCCACTTCCCCCATGTCCAACTGGTTTGATGTCACACTTTACTCCAAAGCAGTGCTGATGGAAAGATTAGTAAGATGGGCTCCCTGGCCTGTGACTTTGATATTGCTTCTTAGCACCATGAAATGCCAGATGCATTGCAAAAAACAACAAAAAAAATTAACTTGTAGTGTAGTTTTTTTTAATCTACTTTATATATAAAGTAGATAAAGAAACTTACACTAGACTTTAAAAATAGCCAAAGATGTCAAACAGTTGCTAAAAACACAACAAAACAAAAGGAAAACTCAAAATGACTTAAGTAGAAACCAAAGCACAATAAAGAAAAACCCACAGAGGAGATTGTTAAAATGAATCTCACAGAGGTGCAAAAAAGAAAATATACTGTCAGTCAAAACTGGAAAAAAGGCAAACAAACAACAAGCAGAAAACATCAATAGTCAGAGAACAGCTGTAAAACTGCACAAAACAACAGCAAAAAGACAGAAATAGAGTCCAAGACACAAAAAACAAAGCATTTCAAACCTACCAAATATTTTAGGTTCAACACCCTTCTGAGTTATGTTCACCCCTGGTAAAGATATAAAACATTAAACCTTCAAAGGTTAAAATAAATTCAAAAAACGTTCAGTCTTTAATTCGAGTAAGTTTGTTAAATAGGGGAAAATCTCTTAAGTTTTTTCCTTCACAAAATAACATTGTCTATAAATATTTATGATGCTAACTATTCATGTACAATAAACTGAAGCCTTTTTTAAATAATTTATACATTTGTAGGTTAGTAAAAGTAGGTCAATCACAAGGTCTAGGAACCTTTAATTAGCCATTATGAATTGATTGGATGAGTTCTAGTTCTTGCATGAATGGCCCCCTGTGCATGCCCTCCTTCTGCCACTAAACACACAGCCAACACACACTAACATACACCCACACCCTTGAGGAAGCCCATTCAAAAAACAAAATGTAACTTATCAGAAACATTTGGAAACAGAAATATTGATCTAGATGGATGAATAGACAGATTTCTACAAAAATAAAGTAGGTATCCCCTTTTTCCCTAAAGGTTTTATATATCACAATACTGTTTTAATGTGTCTGAATCACTGTAAAATAATTTTGAAATTTTAATTGTTTTCTCAACCCAAGTTGGTCCACGAAAGCATTAAAACTCTCTTTTTTTTACAAATAGAAACAATGTTTCACAAAATCTCTTTTAGAGAATCTGCATTCAGTAAAGAAGTATTCAGTTGAGGTTCGACTAGTCTAAACATGCTTTTAGCTTTGGATTAAGGATTTTCAAATATACCCACGTGAACAACAATACTTTCTCACGTTATACACATCACATGGTGGCACCCAATTACATTGACTGGAAATACAAAAGAAACTGAAAACTCCTTCAGGGTGCATTTATGTTCTCTTCCTTTTTGCGTTCCCACAAGCCATGTTGCCCTGGGCAGAAAGTCACTTTTTCCATATCAAAAACAGCCATTGACACATAGTCCTATTAGCCACTCTAGTTAAAAAAAAAGTTGAGCTTTACAAGTCAGGAAATGAATGCAAGAAAAATACTGCTCCCCTGAACATGCCCATACCTATATTTAGAACAATAAACAGTTTGCAATTAGTATGGTAGGGAGGTAGAAACATCTCCAAAGCTCACTGTTAGAGAACTGAAACAAAGAGTGGCATCTAGGGGCCACCAGGTATTTATAACAATTTACCTTTAGGTTTAATACACATCTCTAACAAGGATTCATCAACCTGTGAGACCTGTAGACTGTGGAGATGATGGTGAACCTTCGGAGAACACCACCCCCACATACCCCCTCACCATCCTCAAAAACACTGTATCTACTGTTGACCACTTCCGGTTCCTAGGAACCACCATTTCTCGAGACCTGAGATGGTCCTCACATATAGAAAATGTTGGGAAGAAGGCCCAGCAGAGACTGTACTTCCTGAGGCAACTCAAGAAGTACAACCTTCCACAGGGGCTGCTGGACATCTTCTACACTGTCATAATTCAGTATGTCCTGTCTTCATCCATCGTAGTGTGGTTTGACTCATCCATAAAACAGGACAGGTCCAACAATCAGATCTGGAGAGAGAATCATCAGGGCTGACCTTCCCTCCATCAAGGACGTATACAGGGTCAGGAACAAGACAGCTAAAATCTCTGCAGACCCCACACACCCTGCACATAAATTGACTTTTACCATCGGAGTGCTACAGAGCGCTGTCTGCTAAAACCAGCCGCCACAGAGACAGTTTTTTCCTCCAGGCTGTTTCTCTGATGAACACTTGACAGTCAGAGTTCCAGGACAACACCATGCATATTTGGACTGATCTCACTTTATATTCTATTGTAAAGTCAGTTGTGTATATTTGTGCATTTAAAAAGATACTTATATTTGAGAGCAAAGTGTACCAAAGCCAAATTCCTTGTTTGTCTGCGTGTACAAACTTGGCAGTAAAGCCGATTCTGATTCTGTAGGACAGATGGGTTTAAGATCATTTTGCATGGGAGCTATTTGTAAATGCCATTACTGATTACTGTGCAATAAATGCAGCAAAATATTCTCTTTAATCATCATACCTCCTTGTTTGGTTGAACGTCTGTTCAAGGACTTCCAAGTGGGTTAAGACAACTTCACACATTGGCAAACAGTGGCAGCAGCCTGCATTCATCTGTCTAGCCCTATTGCTGTGCAAACAGAGACCTAATTGTTCTAGAGGTCTCAGTAAGACCTGGTCGGTGCATTGGGCCTTTGATCTGACTTGAAAGGAGTTAATTGATTTCTGTGTTGCAGGCAGTATTAGAGGGGAGAGATGGAGAGAAAAGATGTTGCTGGTCATTTCACAACATGTGGCAAATATCTAGAAGAGAATTGGGGGGAGGGTGGGGTGAAGAGAGAGATCACTTCACACCCGACTCCATCCCTATACAATTACAGTAATGTGACTCACATGGGTCAGCCGCCTTGGCAGAAAGAGGAAGAGAAAGAGGGAGAGACGGGAGGGGGAGGAAAAGGGGGTTCCCTGCTCTGGGACATCACTCATCTTACCTCCAGTTGAAGTATGGAAAGACAGGTATGATGTGTGGCTCCCCTCTGAGTGAAGCCCAGGGGCTAGTTAGGGTGGCCGTACGGTGAAGACCACATGTCTGACCTTTTGCTTTCAGGCTCAGTCAGGGTTTCCATCACTTAATGACATCAACAGGGAACAAAAACAACAACAAAAAACCTGAGGTAAGTGGTCATAGTAAAGGTGGGTGTAATATTACAGCCACTCTTAACTTTTTCTTAATAGTTTTAGCTACTCTTAAAACTTAACATAATTCCACCAGACAATACATGACATTTGTTTCCTACTTCTCAATGAATAGGATAATGAATCTAGTGAACCTAACATTGTTTGGCAGAGTGATTTGCTGCATCACCTGCCTGAGAGTCCCGTCTTAGACAGGCCCTCCTGCCTTTACTCTTTCACCTCACTCTGTCTCTGGTCACCTTGGCTCAGGGGGGGAAACAGGCCTGTCAGGAGGAGAGTGGCAGGCTAAGCCCGTCTTAACACAGCACCTCAAACCACCTCATAAATACAGGCTTCCTTTTCCAATTTCCAAGTGGGCCATCTACCTCTGTCTACATGCTTACACACGGCTACATGTCATGGGCCTGGGGTGTGAGTTTAAAAATGACCACGAGACATCTGGTGGACCCACAGAGGGGTGGGGCTTTGATGTTCTGCTCCACTCGGTTCAACATCATTCAAAGGCAAACCCTTCTGTGGGCAACTCAGCAGCAGAGACCCGGCAGACTGAAGTGGAGACGACAAAGAAGGCTACATGTCTTGAAAACATAAAAGACTCAAAACTTAAAGAAAGCAGCTCATAGGTTCAATTCCAATCTAACTACAACTGAATCAAACGTTTTGTAAATCACTGCAATGGGAAGAAGCACCAGAATATTAGTATTTTGAAATTTTAAAGTATGTCTCTACCAGCTTTGCAAATGTAAAGCAAGGCTTCAAACTCCAGTCCTCAAGGGCCGGTGTCCTGCAACTTTTAGATTTGTCTTTCTTTCTAAACACCTGAATGAAATAATGAGGTCATTAGCAGGACTGGGTGGAGCTTGAATGAATACAGAGGAGATAACTCCATTTGATCCAGATGTATTTGACCAAAGACACATCTAAAAACTGTGTGACACCAGCCCTAGAAGCTGGGAGTTTAAAATCCTGATCTTGGAACATAACATTTTTGCTCATTTTTCGTTGTAAAATAGTTCACACTTTACCAGATTTGATAGACAGCATTGGTAAAAATCAGTTTTCAACATTCTAACACATGGATATAACTAAACCATTTCATTGTAATTCTGGCTGTATGTTTGGGGTCATTGTCAGGTTTGAAGATGAACCTCCACCCCAGTATCAAGCCTTTAGCAGCCTCCAACAGGTTTTCTTCTATCCATCTTCCCATCAACTCTGTCCAGCTTCCCTGTCTTAGCTGAAAAAAGGTACCCCGCAGCATGACGCTGCCACCACAATGCGGGGATTGTATGATCAGGGTAATGTCAAGCATTTGTTTTGAATTTTGCATCCAAGCCAAAAACTTTAAAACATCTTGGTGTGTCCCCTACATGGCTTGTGGCAAACCGCAAACATAATTTCTTATAGATTTCTTTGTGCCACTCTTCCGCAGAAGCTTAGTAATATAGAGTGCACAACAAAAGGCTTTCCTGTCGACAGATTCTACCACCTGAGCTGTGGATCTCTGCAGCTCCTCCAGGGTTGCCATGGGCCTTTTGGCGCTTTGTCTGATTAATGCTCTCTTTAGTATATGTGGATGATCATGTCTTGGTAGGTTTAAGCTGTGCCATACACTTCCCATGTTTGACTGATGGATTGACCAGTGCTGTCAGTTGTTAAAGATGTTGTTCTATGACTTATTGCTGCTTTAAACCACTTTACAGCTTGATCCCCAAGCTGTCTGCTGTGTTCCTTTATCTTCATGTTTTGATGTTCTCTAACAGACTCCTGAAGTTACACACACGTGAACCACAAAAAGGTGGCAATATGCTGTACTGGATTTTATTTGGGGGTTTTAGAGGAAAAGGCCCTAGATGCAAACCTAAAATAAATAAATAAATTATATTTTATTTGTAAAAAAAAAAGAAAAAAGTAACACCTTAAAGTTTGTGATTGTAAAATCACAAATGTGAAAAAGCTAAAGGGGTAGGAATACATTATCAAGAAAGTAAATGTTTAGAGCAAATTTGCCAGTTATTACAAATATTAAAAGCAAAATCGTGCTTTGTTGTTGCATGAATGCAGCTCAGTTGTTGCCACATTCATTACTGTATTTTTCATTTCATACTGCACCACATTATTTCAGTGGATGACACATTCAGACTGCAGCCAGGTCTGTTAAGCACCTCCAGCTCTTTTACTATCCCTGTTCTCGAAATATGTGGAGAATGTGATTTGGTACTAGGTGGTGTTTAGGAAAAAGTTATTGACCAGATAGAAATTAGATGCTGTTTAAAATCAAACGTGTAAAATGTATTAAGTGCCCTGATTAGGAAAGGGCTGCACATTTTCTGCAACTCGCTCATTCGCAGAGTTAGGAGTAAAACTAGATTACTTTTTTTCATTTTTTTTGTAGGGATACATATGATGAAACAACATAGGATCTGAAAACCATGTTAAAAAATTGACAGAAATCCTGAAAAGACCATTCTCAGGACCTGGGAGATGCATGCTTGTCATCTTATTGGTGCTGAAATTATCCTATTTGAAATTATTCACATCTGTCTGTTATCTTTTGTTTCAAAATTCAACTAAAACTGTACCAAAGCATCTGGAGGTCCAATGTTAGAATTGTTCTGTTTTCCTTCAACACATCACTGGCTTACCACAGATTTTAGGAGGGTTTTTAGGCATTATTTAAAGTGACAAAAAATATTCATTTGAAAATTATTAGGTACTGGATTTAATATATGTGAAGCAGCCAAAGAATGACCTGGATAAGTAGAAATACTGTAACAAAGAATCTAAATATTCCGACAAAATAACCGGTGTATACTAAGCATTTCGGTCACTGTCTTCCAAAACATCATAGGAGTGATTCAAAGTTTTGTTCTCTTATTTTACTTGTTTGTAGTAAACCATTAGTTTATTGTACTTTTATTGTAGATTTTGTTCTAGAAATAACAAACACACACTAATAAAACAAACTCTTGGAATTTAACCAAGAAACTTAGACAGAAATGTGCATCCATTTTATTTGGGTAGATCTTTTTCAATATTTCTCAGGAAGAATCATGAAAGTTTAAAAGCTAAAACACACTTAAATAAATTATTTTAATGTATTTTTCCAAATGCATGTACCCAGCTAAGTTGATTAAATTGTAACTAGTTGAGGTCATTTTGCCTACCTGGTTTGTCCTCAATGGTCTAAAAAGGTTGAATTTTAACTTCTTTCCTGACAAACACACCTAAGATTTGTCATTCATTGGCAGTCACTCTCAGGGTTAAGATGTCCAGCTAGCAAGTTTGACTTTAGCATAACCATTACCGTTACGCTTGCTAAAGCCGGTTACAGACTTTCTTAACCACAAGTCTTAGGACAGCTCTTGACTTTTACCAGGGTCATAATCATTCATAATACCACCTATATAAATAAATCAGCCTTACTACTTTCTCAGCTGGAGAGGACACACAACTAATGATAATAATGGCTGACTCAACAAATTTCTTCAGTTAAATTCTGATCAAACCTTTTAGGTGGAATTAATTGCCAGAAAAAGATATCTGAGCATAGTTGAACCATATGTTTTAATAAAATTTAAATTATTTAAATGACTAAATATTTAATACCCTCCATTCCTTTTTTATTGTGTAAACTAAACTTACTAAAGAAAACAATGCTTAAGAAAACGTACAACTAACAGAGCATCTAGTTTAAAGGACAATATTGCTCAAAATGAAAATAAGCTTAAAATATTTATGTTATACTTAAAATTTCTTGCACACTAATTTACACATCTTAACTATTTTTCTTGAAAAATTATGCAGTATGCATATGGCACACTTTAAAGATACACTCTATGAAGCAGCAGGGAGGGAGGCTGTTGAAGCTTGTCAAGTTCTCCAGGGTTTCACTGACATGAGTGTCACCTTCGCGAAGGAGCGTGAAAGCTGTTCCCTCTGCAGAGAATTCCTCAGTCGCTCTGATTTTAGCAGCAGAGCAGAGCAACAAACCAAACACTCATGGAGGGCTGTCATCTGCTACCTGCTTCATTAAACACCTGTGAATATCAAAAGCCATTAGCAGTTCTGGTCAGAAAAAAAAATCACACAGTTGGCAAAATCTATAAGTCCACAAACATAGCAGAATGAGTGTAATTAACAGCAGGGATGTTAGTCTGTGCCTGGGTGTCTGATGCTAATTACACCTGATAAATCTGCGCGGGTTTCTCAGAGTCTAGTCATATTAAAATGCTGCTTCATAACAGGACTGCATTTGTTTTATGTTTAAAAAAAGAAAAAAATATACAAAGTCAGTGTGTGTTTGGACAGGAAGATTAAATGTAATTGTCTCCAGAATAATTCAGGTAAATGAAGTCCAAGTTTTGAAAATAAATTCCACAGACTGGATAAACATTCTCCACAGCTGAAACTTAATGTAGTCGTGTTTTTAAAAAGCTGATTCGGTTGAGGAGCAACTGTTGATGTGGGTGTGGGTGTAAATCCCCCACGTCTCAAGGCTCTGCACATTCTTGCCGTGTGCTGCTCACGATGAACTTCCTGACGGGAAGATGCTTCTTCTGGAAAATGAACATCAGATGGACCTGTTTGTGTGTTCCCCTTCATCCTCCAAAGCATCAGCGACGATGTGTAACTCGCAAAAAGTGAGTCACAGCTAACATGCATTTAAGAAAAATTCAGTTTGGTAATGTGAATTAGTTTTATTTTTGGCCATAAGACCGCTTTATTCACATGCTGCGAAAATATCTGTGAAACCATGTTGAGATAGGATCTTTCTAGAAGTTAGCAAAATTTGCAAAAAGATTTATGTTCAATGTACATTTTTAAATGCATTTTAGGAATTAAAATTTAAATAAAATGACCAAAAAAAAAAAAACAGTGTGGAATTACATAATAAACATGAATACCACATTAAAAAAGAAAATCTTCATTAATTCATAAATTATCCTTTGTGTCCATTCAGCTGTTCTGGTTGCTTGGATTCTTGGAGGGAGAGCCGGATGGCCAGTTAAGGAACAATACTCAGTTCTGTGCCAAAGTTGTAGTGAAACTGTGAGGAAAACAAGAGATGGATTTACAGTCTGACAAATGAAAGTACAGTCAAAAACAGAGCAAAAAAAGACGAACATAGTGCCCAAAGAAACACAATTACTTTAACACCATTTGAACGTAATTAAACAAATTTGTAACTGAAGCCATTCAGCCACAGATTAAACAGGACTGGTTTAATTGTATCCATTCAAACAGAAGCTGGGAGTCCACAGCAACAAAGTGACCAGAGAATGAATTAATGGAGTACGTAAAGAACTACTATCCCCTTGTGGTAGAACATCGACAAGACAACTCATAATAGAAGTATGTGTCAAATGTGTTCGTTTTTTGGCATGTTGCTAAATTATATCCTGGGATTTTGTTTTGATGTTATATTTTTGACATAACTGAATAAATAAGAAAAAGTGAAACTGACAAAATCTAATGATTATCTCACTAGAAACCAGCAATAACAAACAAAATAAAAAAGTGAAAATTTGAACTTTGTTTCAAAATATAAATTATTAAAGGTAAAATCTAAGCAGTTTTTTTTTGTTGTTGTGGCCCAAAACCGAAGAGCAAAAATTTTACTTTGGTTTCATATTTTTTATAGAAAAACAAAAAAAAAAAAAACGTACTTCAACCTACAGTAAAAAAAAAAGGTTTCCCCATCACCCTGTATCATAAATCTTCATGTATGGCAGGGTGGAGTGTTTTGAAATTAGGCTAATAATTGTAGATTATTATTATTGTAGATTTTACATGTTCTGGTCCATCGTGTGTTGTTTTGTAGAGGAAGAAATAAATGGGAAAATACCCCACAGGAGTATAGCAACAACAGCACCTCCTACAGTCAACGTGGGCGACTGTCCAGAAATTATAAGAGTTCTAGCTTTTCGTCTCTTATTGCTGGTGATTTTGTTTTTATTGTTGTTTTAATTCAAAAACCAAATTAAAATTTCTGCTAATGGGTTTGTGACCAGAAAACCTGCTGGTGTTTCAGTTTAATGTTTCACTTTCTCATTCCACTTGTTTTTATTTCTATTATTGTTTTCTGATGAGAACATGCAATTACCAAGGCATGCCCGGGCAAAGTGAAATGATTTTAATTAATTGATTCTTCTTAATTTTAGTATCAAGTTCAGTCCCTACGTCATCAGTGTAATTATCCCAGTCACCGGTTTCTCTCACAGCAAATCATGTGTCAGCAAGACGACTTGGTGTAGAAAATGTGAAGGGTTGACAGAGTTAAACCATTTATTACCCTGTAACAGTTTCCAGAACTTTGGAAGTTCCCATTGCTGATTTGAAAACCTAATCTAATACACTGCTGCAAATATATTGGACAAAAATATGATATAATGAACAGAAAGCTCTCCAAAATCTTAAATAATCCAAGCAAAAACTTTGCTTTGCTTCATACTTTGAATTAATAGATTATACTGAAATAGTTTCAGAACTACTCAAAAGCATCTAGTTGTTCTCTTGTGAGTTTAAAGACAATAGCAGAGCTCCTTTCAATATGTCCAACAGTTGTCTTACTGCCACGAAGCACTAGGTGATGCTGTATGATCACTGGAAGAAGTTTTCAACAGTCCAACTCAGACATCGAGTAACAATACCTGAAATTTTTAAACTATGTGCTCTCCATGGGGGGGGGGGGTGTGAAGTTGCAAGTTACCCATACCTGTCACATATCAGAAGCCTATTATTTGTGAAAGGATTCAGCTCCCTCCACTCACACACAAATCAGTCTCAACATCTGGCACAGTAAATAAATATACCAGTGTGAGTGTGTGTGTGGATGTGTGTATTTGGGTGTATGTGTGTGTGTGGATGATGGATGGGGGAATGGGGTGTTATCAGGGAGAGCATGTATCAATGTCTGCCAGTTTTACACACAGCCTGACAGGACAGTGACACACTCGAACATGGGCGGCAGTCACCCAGACGAGCCGAGCTTCATTTCCTGTCCCTGCTCCACTGCCAAAAATATGTGACATGTTGTCTTCATTAATTCAACCTCTATTTGGAGCTCTCCCTCTCACACACTCCTGTACACTACTGTCCTTCCATTCATTCACATCCAAACACACACACACACACACACACACACACACGCACACACACACAGATAACTCCATACAAGCACTAAAACCCGATCATACCAAGGTGCTAATGAAAACCCCGTCATGTGTGCACACACTTCTTTCCACTCTACTATACTTGCTCTAAAAATCATTAAGCAGCCACCAACATTTTTCCGCAGAGCAAAATACATAAAGATGTCACTTTAATTCGCGTACTAATTAACACTTAAAAAGACACAAATTAGATATGCGTGGCTAAAAGCAATTATAATATCTGCAAGTTTTTGCGAGTCATTTGGGAAATGAAAAGAATGCCTAATTGCTGGAACCAACATAATCTGAGACATGGCTTAAGTGATGCCTGTTAGGGAATGGTCTTATCTACAACTGTGGCTCTGATTACAACAGTTTACCTCAATTACATGTGCATGAGGACAATTCGAGAAGCTACATCTCTTTTGACAATTTCTGTGTTTTTCGAACAAGTTTGAGAAAAAAAAGCCAAATAGAATTCGTACTGAGAGTGCTTTTAGCCTTTGAGGAAAAAGTAAAAAAAGAAAAAAAAGGTATAGTGACCTCTTCTGGACAGTAAAGGAAGACAATATTTGAAAACAAAAAAAAGGAGGAAGCAGCTGCTGCATTTTTTTAAAATCTTTGTGCACAAGAAATTACACTAAAAGTTTAACAAAGGAAATAAAAGAGAGGAGTTTGTGGGTTTTTTTTTTTTGCAGGTAAATCACTGACTCCACTTGTGCTGTTCATCTCATCGGGCTATAATCATAAGAGGAGAGAAGTAAAAATAACACAATGGTGAAGGATGTTTCCACATGGAAACTAATTATCAAGCTAAGCTGTGACTTATTCTCATCAGCCTGGCCCCGCCATTAATCTTGTGCTGTCGTCCACTTCACTAAATCCTGTGTGTTACACTATCTCACATTTACTTCATCAGCTCCAGCGCGGCTGTAATTAATGATTTCTCATGCCCTTCCCTTCTCTTCCCCAGCTCAGCTCACCATGTGTCCTCCTGCTAATCACGCTCCCGGAGAAGAAAAGGAGGGAGGAGGAGGAGGTGGAGGTGGAGAGGAAGCAAGAGTGGAGGAACAAGGAATAAAAGACAAGAATATATAGGATGAGTAGTCAGCCTGTCTCCAGCCTGGACACACACACATGCACATGTAGATGGCGGTAATACCTGCGTCGGCAATGAGCTTCATTCAGATGACCATATGACAAGATGGCGACTGTGTGATTTGGATAGTGTGTGACAGAAGACAGAGGCAGAGTGCAGAACAGACACCCGGTTTGATGAGGGAGTGTTTGCTCAGTAACACATCTCAAACCCAACAGCACCTGTTCTTTTACAGTGGTCTGTCACTTCCTGGCAGTTCTGATACCAAGATACCGTGCTAATGAGAGAGAAGGGGGGTTGTCACTCTCTTTAAAGCACACACACACACACACACACACACACACACACACACGCACAAAGACTGTCTCTGTCTTTCTTTTACAAACACTTGAGCTGTAAAACGAAGGAGCTGCGCACAGATAATTTTCTTCCTCCAGATGCCTGTAGGCTACAGTATTTCATCAGAAATGAGGAGAACTTTGTAGTTCATTTTTACTTCCTCTACAGCACAATGTCACTTTCTATTCAACTATGGGGTTGATTGAAACATTAAAAAAGTCAAACATGCAGAATCTGAACCTAAAGGCTCATTAAAGGGTTAGTTTGGGATTTTAAAGTGAAGTTCTGTTGAAATAGTAGAAGCATTTCATATCTTATCTGCACTGAATAACTTTCTTGGTGTCTTTGTTTAGTCCCAGATGTTGACGCTAACAGCTAGACTTAAGTAGACTCTTAAGGCAACTCTAATCTGACAAATGTCAAATAAAATGTCATTACAACTTGGTCAAATTTGCATTGTGTAGGTATTTATAGAAAGGGTAATGATTAATTCCACTGGAAATAAATGAAGGAGTCAGTGTGCCACCAATGATCTTCCTGTGTGAAACACACTCTAAGAACGTACTGTAAACCTATCAGAGTAACTATCTGATATAAAAGTAAAGCAGTGTAAAAAGCTTACATTTTATAGCAGTTTTAAGCTATTTTATTGATGTTTACACTGACTTTTCTGTTAGGTAGTGGCTCTGATACATGTTCTATTCTCACTTCGTTTCATGTATATATACAGGGGTTGGACAATGAAACTGAAACACCTGGTTTTAGACCACAATAATTTATTAGTATGGTGTAGGGCCTCCTTTTGCGACCAATACAGCGTGAATTCGTCTTGGGAATGACATATACAAGTCCTGCACAGTGGTCAGAGGGATTTTAAGCCATTCTTCTTGCAGGATAGTGGCCAGGTCACTACGTGATACTGGTGGAGGAAAACGTTTCCTGACTCGCTCCTCCAAAACACCCCAAAGTGGCTCAATAATATTTAGATCTGGTGACTGTGCAGGCCATGGGAGATGTTCAACTTCACTTTCATGTTCATCAAACTAATCTTTCAACAGTCTTGCTGTGTGTATTGGTGCATTGTCATCCTGATACACGGCACCGCCTTCAGGATACAATGTTTGAACCATTGGATGCACATGGTCCTCAAGAATGGTTTGGTAGTCCTTGGCAGTGACGCGCCCATCTATCACAAGTATTGGGCCAAGGGAATGCCATGATATGGCAGCCCAAACCATCATTGATCCACCCCCATGGTTCACTCTGGGCATGCAACAGTCTGGGTGGTACGCTTCTTTGGGGCTTCTCCACACCGTAACTCTCCCGGATGTGGGGAAAACAGTAAAGGTGGACTCATCAGAGAACAATACATGTTTCACACTGTCCACAGCCCAAAATTTGCGCTCCTGCACCATTGAAACCGACGTTTGGCATTGGCATGAGTGAACAAAGGTTTGGCTATAGCAGCCCGGCCGTGTATATTGACCCTGTGGAGCTCCCGACGGACAGTTCTGGTGGAAACAGGAGAGTTGAGGTGCACATTTAATTCTGCCGTGATTTGGGCAGCCGTGCTTTTATGTTTTTTGGATATAATCCGGGTTAGCACCCGAACATCCCTTTCAGACAGCTTCCTCTTGCGTCCACAGTTAGTCCTGTTGGATGTGGTTCGGCCTTCTTGGTGGTATGCTGACATTACCCTGGATACCTCACAAAGACTTGCTGTCTTGGTCATAGATGTGCCAGCAAGACGTGCACCAACAATTTGTCCTCTTTTGAACTCTGGTATGTCACCCATAATGTTGTGTGCATTTCAATATTTTGAGCAAAACTGTGCTCTTACCCTGCTAATTGAACCTTCACACTCTGCTCTTACTGGTGCAATGTGCAATCAATGAAGACTGGCTACCAGGCTGGTTCAATTTAGCCATGAAACCTCCCACACTAAAATGACAGGTGTTTCAGTTTCATTGTCCAACCCCTGTATATATACAATATATATATATATATATATATATATATATATATATATATATATAATGTGTGTTAATTGTTACTCTCATCTGTGGCCCCCTCAAGATCTCTCTCTCTCAGCAAAGTCCAAACTCAAACTAATTAAAATGTATCAATATTTTATTTTACTGTAGGCTGTCTGTTGTGTCATCGTGGTCAAGTTTTGATGTCATTTAAATTAAAAATTTGACAGTTCGGTTGTTTTCCGGTTTTTATTCAAAAGTCTCCAGATGGTAAGTGATTTATTGTTCTTCCTGTCCTAATGCAAGCGGCGGTTTTTATGTCTGTGCATTTTATGTCAGTCAATTAACTCGAGCGCACTGATCTCCTTGGCAACTGCCCTGTTTTGGAGGTAAGTGCGCATGCGCTCTCGTGTAGCGTATGTTAAATCTCTGGTCATAAGCGGTGTTTTCGAGCTGTACTGTGTTGTTGTAATTCAGCAAAATAACCTGAAACACAACAAGTTACTCTCCCTTTGCTTTTAACTGGAGTATTTTGTAGCGAGCAGACAGACATTAAACGTAGCGGTGCTCGTTTTAAAGGCTGGCCGTTCACAAAAGCCTCGAGCTCCGAGGGGAGAGAAGTAAAGCAAGACCATTGAGGCTCCAGCATAGCAGAACAGTTCAGAAACTATTTGGAATGCGGGGAAAATAACTATATTTATAAACAGATTAAGTTGTGTTTTAGACTGCTTATTGGTAGCAGATCTGATCTTCGCGTGCTTGTGAATTTTTGAAGCCGTAACTGGTTCTGGATGACGGCTTCATAGCAGACAGCCGTTCTTCCCTCTTCCCGGTACTGCGTACCGGCGCAGAATCTTTTAGTGGTACGCAGTACCGGACCGTACCGGCTCACTTTCACCTCTGATAATTTTGCATGCAAATGTGAATATGTGCCCTTTACTTTGAAAAGCTTTGCATTTTGAAGGTGACTGCTGTTGTTTCTCAATTTGGTTAGCCGCAATAGCGCCCTTCTGTGCACCAATGTCATGCTAAAAGCAGAGTCATAAGGAATGTAGAGTTTTAACAATACACAGACCTCTAAGAAGGGCTGCACAGTATGTCAGTATCACCTTATTAGTGTACATTAACAATTCTGGAAAAGACTATTTGGACTACAATATTTGTGGGTTGTTATTTTTTAGCAGTCATGAATAAACATTTGCATGCTAATCATATATTTAGCCTGCTGGGTGGTGTCTCAGCAGAGTAAATACCCACACCTGACATGGATGATGGTGTCCAAGATGCTAATGGTCACAAAAGAGGTTGGATATATTAAGGTCACAATCCAAATTAATAATATTGTGCAGATCTACTCAATTTTTGCACTAAAGTCAAAGGTAAGGTGGATAGCAGACTGCTGTTCTCATAGATTATTGGTTGAATTATTGTTATCAAACTGAACATGAAGTGAAATGCAAAAACTTGCACAAATTTTTATTTTTTGACAATAGGTTTTCAGAAAGATAATTATTTACAGTTTGATAGAGTTGTTAGCTTCATTCTCCTGGATCAACTAATTATGATTTAAACTACAAGAAGAAGCCAAGAGAGTTATTAATAGTTTATAAAATCTAAAAACAGCAATTTTACTTTAGAAACCCTGAACTATCCCTTTAAGGTGCACAAAACTGTGTGTGATGCATGATTGAGTTGTTGGAGGCAAGAATTAGGGAATAAAAGTCAACAGTTCTTGGAACGGGAGGGAACGCTTTTAAGAGAGAATGGCTGCCTAGCATGGCCATGCTTTTATTCAATTGGGGCTTAGTGGAGCCAACAGGGCCTCACTGTCTCAGACACTTAATTACAACCCAAGACCGTTTGCTTTGCATTCTGGGCCAGCGGTGTCGGCGGCAGCCGAGCGTTGCAGCCTCTACTCACTTCTTCCTCGATCTCTGCCAGGGATTTGATGGTAATGCCCATTAAATTGACTTGCTGCATCTGATATCAAAAGCAAGGAAAGGAAGAGGGAGAGGAAGAAAGGGAAAGGAAAAAAAACACAAGAAACATGGCGGTTAGGCTCAAGTCTAAGTAAGCATGCTTAAAAACTTTAATCCTTTCCCGCTCTGTGTCAATGCAAACAGGGCTGTAGGAACAACCGCTGCCAGCCAGCCAAATGGACTGCATTGAGTCAGCTCTGCCTGACTGCACGCATTCATTTCTCAGTGTGGGAGAAAGGAAAAGAAGGGTAGATGAAAGAAAGAAAATAGAAGCAGTGTTCACCTGAAGAAATGCATTAGAAATGAACTCATTATCACTCTCATGTTGCACTTATAGTCAAAAAATAATCATGCATTTGTCACCTGATGCTCTGGATGTTTTTATTACCTCTTGAGGTTTTTCATAAAACTTCTCTGACACCATAAATGGCACATCATCAAGAGCTGCAAAGAAGCAAGAAAAAAAAAGTTAAACTTTGACCAAAAAAACAAAAATATTTTAATCTTTAGTTTTAAATGCGACTACCTTCTCAAGTCTAAATGCAGGATTACAAAACAGCAAAGCTATCACCATCCCCAGCCACCCCAATGCCTCTCCGCCTTCCGTCTACTGAGAGAAGATGAAAGGCTTTTTTATTCACTGTATTTGAGCACCTCCACTCTCTCCTCCTGCCCAGCCCTTTTTCCCAACCCTCTTCCAGTTTAATTACTCTTGATTATTCCTGATTCTGTCTTGTCTGAGAGATGTTCACCTCTGAAACAAAGACGCACTTGCACTGTAGGCACAGAAAAGCATATAGAAGGGAGACAAAACACTCACGAGATATCAAATTTGCATGAAAATAAGCCACACTGTTCAGCTAGCAAAAAGTGGATTGAAATGAGGACTTGCCAGGAGCGTGGTGGTATAATTAGCATTTGACCAAACAAACGAGCTTCAACAGAGCTATAATTAAGCAGGCCTGTAATTAAGTGTATGCCCTTTATCATAATGATCGTGGTTAAAATGGTGTGATGGCTGCCAGTTGATTATTAATGGTGTAACCCTGTCCTGCATGCATCCTGCACTGGAATCAAGGTGTCACGACTGTCAGGCTAGAGAGCAGCCCTTTGTTTATAAAATACATTAGGGCCCAAATTAACACGGGGTGACAGGAGACACAAAGCCTCTCGCTTCCATGCTGAAGGGGGAAACTGCAGCTGCTCGGCTTCATTGTAAAACTCCCAATTCTGGAGTGACAAAACTTGCCGGTGCTATCTCCGACCACAGCTCCAAATATAAAGGGGCTGAGCTTCAAACTGCTTCTCTTTAACCCACATTGAGGTCGCACCACTGTCCTGGGAAAATAAATTTATAAATGTAAGCTGCGTGAGTGTCTGGGAGCTGGTGGTCCTGATTTCCTTTCCTGTTCAGAGTAATATGTAAAGTTTCTAATAGAATAAGAATTTCTTCAATTTGACTCGGTCATTACATAGATGGCATGGTTTGGCCCTCAGATAGAACTGTAATACAACGTGATCTTTGGGATCATAGCATGGCCCTTACCCTGCAGGCAGCAAGAAAAGCTTTTTTACTTTCTTGGCTTTTTGCTCATCTCCCATACCGTTCTTATAGGCTGAACACAGAGCTGCTTTCAGCTGAATGCCAATGTGAGCATGCTTTAATGCTTGTAATTACTAAAATAACAGGCTAAATATTTATTGTGTTTTGTTAACATTTGATTATTAACAGTTTGAAGTTGGCCCTACAAAATACTGTATAAGGTCCTGATGAATTTGTTTTTTTTTCAACAAGTTTTACTTCAAACAACAAGTATCTCCTTCAAAGGGATGTCACTGGATCACTATATAAGGATCTGGGGAGTGGTGGCCTAGAGAGGAGGGCATTAGCGCCCCAAAGAGGCCACAAGTACCCTGGTTCAAATCCCACAGCCTGCCACTCTGGGTCCCTGAGCAAGACCCTTAGCCCTTCAGTGCTCCCCAGGCACGGTACAATGGCACCCCACTGCTCCTTAAGGGATGGATTACTCCATTGTGAAATCAATAATGTCTATATATTATATATACTATATATTATATTATTTAGAGATGCATAGAGAAATAAGCTGTTGAATAGAAGGAGGCATTATTCAGTTGGTCACCGGCTCTGACCGACCGGTTGGAAGCTCAAAAGATCTGTTTCTGATCCTTAAATGCATCATACCCAACAGCAAAACTCAACAGTGAGAAAGTTGTTACTGTATGCTGTGTTGCCAACTTAGCAATGTTGTTGCCGTATGTAGCAAATAATTAGACCCCTTTAATGAATCTTATGCTAACAAGTAACTAGCGACATATCTAGCAAATTTTTCTAGTATTATTGAGGACTTTTGAAGGCTGATGTGAAAGCACGGCACTACTGTGGGGACCTGTCCCAAAGCAGTCCTGGGCTGCCCAGTCAATGTTCAGCAGCCCCTCCCAGCTGCAGTCAGATTTTTTCCCTTCTAGACTGAAAATCACTAAATCACACATGTGTGAAGCTGCCAATGGCTGGGTTGTTGTTGTGGGCTAATTAGCGGACCATTAGGGTAAAACTCAGACCAGACTTAAAAAAAATAAACAAAATAACTCTGTCAGAGTGTCTCCTGGAATATTAGGGGAGTTGGAAATGTGACATAAAAAACCCCAAAAATCAACAAACTAAAGTTTATTTCTAATTCTTAGAGCTGAATTTATTGTTTTTTTAGTCCTCTGTCTTACATTGTCCATTGTAATTTCATGTACATATGGCCATTTGGAAAAATTAGGCGATGATGTAATTTGAAGAATTTTAGGACATCACTTAGGAACTTTCCTTACTAAACAGTTGGCAACACTGCCTACAAGATGAAGACTAAAAGCTTAAAACCTAAAACTATTTTCAGTATCAGGGAGTTGTTTAAACTAAAGTCTAAAGAAGCACAAAAGTTGTAAGAAACAAGAAGTAAAGGCACATTGGCTGTTCATTCAGGCTGCTATTACAGAGACCAAGACTTCAGCAGGCGCTGGTCATTTTGCTCCTTCTCATACTCTCGTACTTTGGGTTACCTCCTACCTGATGTTTTCAGGTTAAAGAGGAGCTGTCTGCCACATGACATCACTTCAAAGCTACCTTGGGGATGTTTGGTTGAATTGGTGACCAAGCAAATTGACCCAGAGCTGACTTCGGTAGATAACGTGAAAGTTGAATGTATTACATTAAGTAAGCAAGTAAGTGAACTTTATTAAAGTGTCCTTCACAGAAAAAACTGTCACAAAGCACTGAACAGAAAACAAAATAACCATTAAAATAAGTGCCAATAAAAAGCAAATAAAAAAGATAAAATAACACACAATGAACAATGAATGTTTTCAACCTTTGTTTGTCATGTAACTTGCCGGATCTGGAAATGTTGGCAGTCAGAGAAATTACAGAGTTAAGGGTGTACATTTTTAGAGAATATAGAAGGAGATTAATATTTACTGTTAGTAATGCTAACTGTGCTAATTGTTAATATAAAATGCCAAAGAAAGATTAAAATATCAACTCCAAATCACTTTGTCTTTGCTTTAAATAAGTAAAACCTTGTTTTACGATGACTCCTCTGTCACACACACAGTGAGTTGCCACCGCATCTTATAACACAAATAGCAATTAATCACCACACTTGGCAGTAATTCTAGGGAGACATTATTCTGAATGCTGAAAGTTAGCTTCTCGAGAGAAATCAGTGCTAGGAACTCAACACTTTAGAGACCAGAATTTGGCTATCAGTCTATGATCGGTGCATCTCTAATAATGTTCTAAGCAAAATGAACATTATGTACTTGGTTCCATGATAATCATTGTTAAAATAGTCTACAAGCAGTACAATAGATAACCTCAATACCTAAACCAAGCCCCAAGCAGGAACTAAAAAAAAGTGAATGGAGAGATTGACAGATACTCATCTCACTACATCACCTTTTAATGAGTGCCTGTTCAGAGCATGAATCCATGCATGGCAGCTGTTCAAACCTTAAAACTGCAGGTGAATACAACTTTGTTGCTGCCAGGACCAACACCGGGGCATACATAGACAGGGAGAATACATTTAAATCAATAACCAGCAATGGAAAGCAGAGATTGTGGTTGCTGATGGATCCACATGGCACGGACAGATGGATGCGGAGAGCCGAAGGCCAGAGAGTTTCTTTATTGCTCAAGGATTACATTTAAAACCAGATCTTACTTTGTATTCCTCCACCATCTATACTACAGAGCATATCTTACATCCAGACAAATGGAGAGGCGCAGCAGATCACTTGGCGGTAAGAAATGGATGCTGTACTACAGAGCAATCTGAGGGTGCAAAGGGCAAAAATAATGTAAATCCAATTTTCTGAGTAGAAATCCCTCTATGAAGCATGTTTCAGCTGCCCAAGTATCCAAGCTACACTCCATTAACTCATAAGCGTATTGCAGTGTAGGAAACTGGGTACTTATTTGGCGATTGGAGTCAATAGGAAAACATCTGGCAGGACTTTTGGTACAGTGACTATGATGATGGTAGTGATGATGATGGCTGTGAGCACGGTGGTGGTGTTAAGTAAGGAGGACCCTGTGGTTTGAGTGATTGTAGTGTAAAGAACGAAGTCAGCACAGGCCCCGTGTGGATCATTGCCTTATTAATGGCTCCGTCAGGTGCAATGAGCAATGGCTGCATTGTCATTTCCAGCCCCTGGGCACAGATGAATGGCTGTTTCAGGGCGGGAAGGGCTCCCTCGTACGCTGGGCTGAGCACTAATCCCTCACTCTTCCAATGTTGGATGCACTGTCACCCAGGACCTCAACAACGCCATACATCGCATTCCCACACCTCCAACAGACATGGCTGCGCATGCCACGAGCGCTCACACACCAACACACAAACTGCAGCGCTGACTGATGGAAAAATATGCGTGGCTGATCGAGCATACCCCATACTACCTGAGCCACAACTCAGGAGTAGCACTTCAGGAATGTTGATGAACTTTTATTTTACACTTCACTAATCCAGCAGAACTGCATTGATCTCTGTCTGGTGTGATTACATGGGTGAATCTTTCTAGGTCCCGAATTAGGTGAGGAAGATGTGCAAGCATGAATTAACACCTTTTCTATGTGGTTTTATTGTTTAGCAGAATAAAAAAAATACACAAATAGTCCTAAATAGCATTGAGCTTCATCTGGGAGCTACTACACCTCACATTCCAAACACCTGAATAATCCTTTCCCTCTGCATGCAGTGAGGCTAGGCATTGCAATCCCTTCAGTGTCTACGTGACGTTCAATTTGAGCCTTATTCTTCATGCCGACCACAGAAATGCTATTCTAGTTGCAGACCCGGCTCTCTGTCACCACTGAAGATAATGGTGAGTAGATGAACAGAGAGCTGGAAGAGGAGGACCCCTATGCCCACTCACAGCCCTTAGCCCCACTCTGACATGAGAAATGGTGCCCAGGCCTGACAGCATCTCGGAGACATATTGTAGTTTATTTTGTCGCCCGGGCATGCCATCTGTGCCATTCCAATAGAGGGTGTGTGTTCAGGCGGCTGCAAGGGAGAGGGCGCGAGGCTCTGGGTCCCTGAGTAGCTCTGCAGCCGCGGCAGGTCATTAGTCAAATTGCCTAATGAGAGAGAATACAAATGGCCCCCTACCCTGACAGGAGGAATTTTGGAGGTGTCAGAGCTCCTGACCCGTGCCATGAGAACAGATGATAGCGAGTTGCTATTTTCAGATTCTTTTAATGACTATGGCTCTGTGAAACCCATTCTTTTTCTTTTATCTTTCCCATACTTTTTTTTTAACCAACCAGACAGATGAGTAAAATGGAAAAAAGAAATTATCTGTAAAAGCAAAAGTGTAACTTTTTAATTATTTAAGTGTTTACTGGGAAGTCAATTAACATTCTGAAATGCTCAAAACACTGATACTGAAACAGATTATGTGCAGAAATGATCCTGAATCTATTTTTATTTGCTGGCTGTGGGCAGCTTATTTCCTCAGTCTCACTGAAGTGAGTGTGTGTGAACATTCTGTTGCAACTGTCTTGACAGCAACTTGGTTTATGTTAAAATATTCATAGTATTTTTTCTGAATTTGCAAAAATATAAACAAGTTTAAAAGGTCTGTGAATGCTCAGAGTTCTAATGCAGAAGAATCTGTTTATGGTTACAAACTACAGGATAAGACTGCTAGATGTTTCTGATTTATGAAGAAACAGAGTGGAGGGGAAGCATGAGGAATTTTGCAAAGAAGCTTATTTTCAATAAGCTTACTCTTTGTCCAATTCACAGAAAATGTTAAAATTGAGTGGCACAGGTATTTTATTATCCAAGTTTAACATAGACATACAGTAAAAAAAATTAAATCTACTTTACTGTAACAAGAAAGATGCCAAATAAAAAATCCAGGTTAATCGCTCACTTATGGTTACATCTGTTACAAACAATGCTAAAAATCTGAAGGTGAGTTTCGGCCAAAAGTCAGCACCATCAATGTACTGGACAGTTCTGATGCCAAGTACCTTGGAAAACCATTTATATCCCTTAAAAATTGCATTTTTTTCCACTTTACAACCACAAATGTCTGAATATTTAATTCAGAGTTTATGGACCAACAACAAAGTGATAGGAAAATGACACGTGGCTTTGCACAAATAAAAAGTATGACATGCATTTGTAATTTACACTGAAACCCCTAAATAATATCCAGTGCCTTCAACAGTCACCTCAGTAGTAAATAAGTGCTGCTGAATCCTCTAGCGTGCAAGTAATCTCAGTATAAATGTAGATGTTTTGTAAGGGCCTCAGAGATTTGCTAGAATTAACAGCATCATGAAGACTAGGGAACACAGCAGACAGTTAGGTTTACCCACAATATACAAAGCTTTAAACAGCTCACAGAGCAGAGTTAAATCTGTCATCTGAAAATGGAAAGAGTATGGGGCAACGGCAGACCCACTAAGACTCTGCTGTCCTCCTAAACTGACAGCCTGGTTGAGCAGGGGATTAATTAGAGAGGAGGGCCATGGTAAATCTAGAGGAGCTGCACATGCACACCACAAACCTGGCTTTTATGAAAGAAAGGCAAGAAGAGCCCCATTATTGAAACAAAGACACGTGGAAACTACAAACAGAAATGCTTTGTGTGGCAGAAAACTAAAGTCCCATCACCCTGAACACATCATTCCCAAGCTGAAACCTGGTGGCAGTATCATGCTCTGTGGAAGCTTTTCTGCAGCAGGGACAAGGACATTGTTAAGAGTTGATTGGAAGTTGGACAGTTAAAAACAGGGCAATCCTCTTAAAGACTGCAAAAGATTTGAGACTGAGGTTGAGGGCTCACTTTCTAGCAGCACAACCCAAAACATACAGACAGAGCTACAATAGAATGGTTCAGATCACAGCATATTCATATGTTAGAATGGAAACAGTCAAACTCCAGACCCAAAATCAAATGACAATGTGTGGCAATAGTTTAAAATGGCTGTTCCCAGACTCTGACTGGGCTTAATCTGTTTTGGAAAGAATCATAAAAACTTTGGTTGCTAGATTAGAGGTTGGCAGTTATCGTATTGTTTATCGGTAAAAAAAAAACTGATTTATTGTGATAATGATAGTTTAATGTCAGTAAAACCCCAAAGTTGTCAGTATAGTTACAATTATTACATATGCTGCTTGAATAACATTTCCTGGATTGGCTTCATAACAGCACAAATAAATATTGATATATTTGAAATTATGCTTGAAGGTAATTATTGTGTGCTGTTTTTAGCTGTTTGAAGTAGCCTATTTAATAATGGGAACGTTTCATTTTCTGAACAATATTGGAGTTTGTTGTTTTTTATTATTGATTTTATTACAGTAAAAATATTGTATTACACATTTTAAGTCAGTATCACCAGCAGCTGTAATGGTAGTTAAAGGTGGCCTCCAAAATATTGACACCGAGGGCTGAATACAAATGCATGGCGGACTTTTAAGATTTTTATTTGCTAACATTTTTAGAAATGCATGTATCTTTTCCTTCCACTGAACATTTACAACCTACTGTGTGATAAAATCCCACACAAATACATTAAAGTTCATGGTTATAATATGACAAAATGTGAAAAAAGTATAAAGTATGCATCATTTTGTAAAGTATTATAGACACAGAACCTATTTTAGTTTATTAAAACCCTAACCTTTGAGAAATGTCAGGAGAACCCTCTCAGCTTGCAACTGAGAGTGTTCTTGAAATAAAGCTGACAATCAGACTTTAATCAGCAGCACAGAGTATTTTAAGACACTGCCATGCCATTGGCATTGATCCCCAGCTGTGGCTGCTGGTAAATGTGCAGCAGAATGTGTGTATAAATGCCGTGCGCCTCTCTGGACAAGTGTAAAAGCTGGCAGAGGGCTGGCAGTAAATTGCATGTGCCGGATGGGACGCAGCAGAAGGCACAATTACACAAATCCTCTCTTAATTAGCAGTTCTGCGGGCAAACTAACCCGTAATGATGGGAGGGATGTGGTGAGCCCCAAGAAATCCTAACAAGAAACACTCAGCAGCTCTGGCGACTGGGTCATATGGTTCCAACTCCCCTGAAGTAGTGACTGACGTGTGATCTGTTTTGATCAGTGGATCTACAGGAGACAGTTCCCATGCAGCCTTGCTCCTCACAAATTCAAGCCCTCGCAGAGAGACCTGCCCTCTGGACTGTGGGTAAAGCAGTGGGTCTTCATGGTTGTGGGTGGTGTTATTAAGTTCTCCATGCTCACACTACCGAGGAATGTAATGTGGCATCTCACATGGTGAGTAATGAACTGCGCCAGAGCGGAAGCAGGAGGGATGACAGCCAAAGAGGCCTCCTTGGCAGCCACTAACCTGGGCATCTACCAATTTATCATCTCCCAGAACCAATTCACCAATGCTGCACTGCCATTTGTCATTAATTATGCTAATAAGGATACCATTACTCTCCTGATGAAAAAGAAGACTGTTTCTAGTATAATGCATTTACTGTTTAATAAATATGTGTTTGCTTGTCAGTTTTGTCAGAATAAGAAGACTTAAAAAAGAGATATCTTCCATTATTCAAATAAAACTGTTATGCTTTGCCCTTTAAAAATGCATGTGGTGTTACAGAAGAAGCAGAGACTTCTGCTGCTACTTTATAATTATGCAGAATTCGGTGCACCGCAGCATAAAAATGGCCTCATCTTTGTAAAAACACTGGTGTGTTTGAACTTTTTAAAGCAGACTTTATGGTTCTAACCAAAGCAGTCTAAGCAGAACTATTTAATATGGCTTCTGGGAGCCCCAGATGCCCTTTTCCAAAACGACTTCATTCCCAGAATCTCATTGTGCTTTCTAAATCACACCACACTTTGTATTAGAAGACCATTAATTACAAACTTAACAAGTCAGCAGAGCCATTAAAAGATCTTTAAGGCATATTTGACCATAAATCTCCTTAAACTATATTTAATGACTGAATTTTTGTGAAATATTTTTTATCAAGTTCTAATTAGATGTGTGATAACAAACCCTGCTGTACATGGGGGCAAATGAGAGAGCCATGACAGGCCCATCCATTGAGGCCGTCCACGTCTGGACACCGAAACTAATGGAGCACTGCCTCTATCTCAGGGACGGCTAGGAAGCAATGAGGGATGAGACTCCACAGTCCAGTCTGGCCAAATGCAAAGTCATTTAAAGTCCCTTATTTGACTTTAATAAAGGTCCAAAAATGCCTCAGGGCTTCAAGGCTCCAGTCAAAAAATCCATTAGGATTTACACGGGATTGATCCTCAAAAACTTAATGGCGCCATCACGTTGAGATTGATCGTGTTTGGCTGCCAAACCTGGATTGTCCAGCCTGACATGTGAAATGAATAAAAGTCATTATTTTAAGCTGTATTTCAATGCAATTGACTCTCGTCACATTTTATTGGATTTCATTTTGGTTTTTGAATATGCAACAATGATGTCTGCAGTTATTAAAAAACTGTGGGAATAAAAAAGCTCATGGCGAGTCAACCTATTCCATTACATACTCAAATGAAACTTACTTTTTGCTGCGATGTATCAACAAAGTCTTACTTCACACAGTGCAACAGCTTTATAATACCTCCTCAAACACTTCTAAAACTATTTCTACAGTTTTTAGACTTACTTTTACTGCTTTTGCCCCCAACATGTATCTATGTCTTAATGTAAAAGCTTGGTAATACCTGCTTGAAACCTGTTAAACTATTTTTACAGTTCACCCACATTTTACAGAAAAGAAAAAAAAATCAATAAAAGATTAATTACAAAAATCAATAACAAATTTTAAATATACAATTTATCCCCAAAATTTTTCCCCAGCAGATTTAGAAAATAATCTTAGAGTTTCACCAACATGTTTTGTCTCACTGGGATACATATTAATGTTTGAAATGGTCGAGCCAGGGTCCCGACTTGAATCTGATAGAGAATCTGTGGAGGGGGCTAGAGATTAGGGTGATGACTAGGATGCCTTCGGTCCTAACCAAAGATAAATAATCTAAAATACCATTGGAAACATGCAAAAAACTGGTCAGCAATTCTAAGAAGGGCTAGATAAAGGTTTTTCAATTGATTATTTAGAAGAGTATATATATATATGGGTATAATGTTACTTATTTTAGATGCTTATGTAGTTTGTTGGGCTAATATTTTACTTACATGCTCAGCAGTATCCAGTCCTAAATCACTGAAGCTAATCTGCCATGTCATGGTGGAAAAATAGCACAAAAAGCTCCAACGCAGAATTAGAACCAATTTAAACAGTAATTTATTAGGCACATATTTATTGTAATTAAATTCAGCACTCCTTTATATTATTTCTTTTCTAGGGGCTGTTTTGGTATGTGTGTGTGAATGCATTAGGCGTAAATACTGCTCTCCCCCTACACCACTTCCCCCCTAGTTTCCCTTTTGCTGACCAGAGAAATTAAGAAGCAAAACGTGGGTTTTAAGAGCATTCCTTTCATGTCTTGATGCAAGCTTTGGCATCGCTTCAAACATCAAGATTGGTTTCATAGAAATCCCCTTCCATCTAAAGTAAAAGCGTGGCAGTAAATCTGCCCGAGCCTCCCCCGTAACACTTCCATAAATGATTCATTCAGCTCAGTTTAGCTGATGCAAAACAGAATGTTAGCGAGTCATGGACAGAGCCGAAGCTGCAAAAAAGGGAGACGGAACACACTGCTTAGTAATTTCATCAATCTCACGTAGAAAACTGGGAAAAAGGAGTGAGGAGAGGATGGTATATACTGATAATAACTTTTATGTCACTATCCAGAGGTCATGTTTTTTAATCCTTCAGCCTAAAGAATTGTGTTATTCTAAAATATAACCCCAGCCATGCAGAAGCAGTTGAGATTCATCATGGCTGGAGATAAGAGCTGGCTGATCTCCTCCCTCTGCACAGACTAGCCTAGAACTACACGGAGGAGATAAGATGGAACTTTTGTTTGAAACCTGATGAGAAGCCTCTTAATGAAAGTGCTGCGCCAAAAATAATCTTTTTTCTTCATGTTAGTCAATCAAGAAATCGTGTAGTTGGGGGAAGAGGAAAAAAAAAGAAGAGAAAGAAAGTAATTTTGCATAATCAGCGAGCACCATCTGGAACAATTAACCAAATTCCACAGAACTCAGAGGATCAGTCATATTGGCTTATTAAAGATCCAGAATTATACAAGTAATAAATCCTTGGAAAAACGAAGCGTACCCCTGCCTGTCACGACTATTTTAACTTCAAATACAGTGGAATACTTGATAAGGCTGAAAAGAGGAGATTAATATATGCAAATTATGTGGAGCATTTAAAAGCCCCCCAACAACTGTCTCTGGGTTTTTTTTCCTGTCTCTTATTGCAGGGCTTTATGTTTTATTCATACACCAACTCACCTGTCATTTCATAAGCTATAATATTATGAGGCCATTATTAAACAGTATAAAGTGGAGCTTTAATTGGAAAGCTCCATTGCATTTTCCAATTATTTGGAGCAAATTAAAAGCAGATGCACATAGTTTAATAAGAATTCTAATATTGTTTACTGAAAATCAAAAATCACTGTCATCCTGCCAAGATATTTTGCAAACCCAAGTTAATTTTGAGCCTCCATTTTTTTCCTCCATTTTTTTTACTCCTCTGAAGGATGATCTGTCTAGTGTCTGTTAATTGAAGTTCCTCTAATGGATAGGGAAATAATTGCTCTCCATATTATGTTAGATCAGGGCCAGTGTCAGTGTTTATTTTTGATTAATGCTATAGATATGCAAATGTATTACTTTTTATTAGATTTAACTTTTTATCAGGTGGACGACTGCCGAAAGCTATATGTCACTAGGCTGGCAATAAAGGCAGGCTGGAATCCGACATGCATAAGGAAGTTTAATATAGAAGTTTTCAACTCATACATTTGCGTTTTTGTTTTATCAAAGACATATTTCTTTAATGCACAAACAATGACTCTTAAAATATCCAGATTTGCTGCCAAAGCATGAACAATAGACCTAATTGGCTAATGGAGTTGGCATGGATCAAAGCAATGGCGGTGAAAGAATGCAAAAATGTTGGTTGGGGGGGGGGGGGGGGGTGTCTGCTGCTATGAACACTTGATAACTTTTCAAATGAGCCTGAACTGTGAAGTGATGGAGGGCTTCAAAATAAATGTGAATTAGTTTTTAATATTCGGGTAATAAATGTCAAAGCTTCTGCACATCACATCTGAGCTTGATGTGACTGCAGATGACAGATTTCCCAGACATGTTACCTCTCCTCTCAACTCATCTGTTTTTTTTTACCCTTTTTTTGTGTGTTGGGGCTTTTCTTTTGTTGGGAAGTGACGGAGGGTTTAATCAAGAAAGCAGGCAATTCATCAATCCTAAAGAAGGCGCCTGTACAACCCTGACAGAGCGCACATGGTTTTAGACCAACTCAAACCTGGCCAGCTGTCAGCCCCCACACACACACACACAGACACGCAACACTTGAGCATATACAGGCACTAACACACGCACACACACACCAGCTCTATCGGGCTAACAATTAACACAAACAGGCTGTCTGCTACGACCTCACACTTGGTCTGCAGGCTTAATGAAGGGAAGTTGTGTTCTTTCACATTCACACTGATGCTGTGATACTGATGAGAACACCGTCTGAAAAACACAGACAAATAATTAATGTAAAATAAAATAAAATCTTTAAAACTGCTCCGGTGTGAGAAGGAGGGAGTGTGCACCTGCAGAGGACAGTTTCTCAGCGGATAAATGAGAAGAGCTGGCAGCACACTGTGGAGTATGTGGATGTTTTTCATTGTCGCTCAAACCCTGTCCCAGTGGATCAATCCCACACCAAATGCCACAAAATGCTCAGCAGCATGGTAATGTCTGCTTCTTCTGACCACTATGTGTCAGGGCTAACTTACAAACTAAATGAAGTCATGCAGTTTTATTTTGAAACAAATCCTTCTTTTTATAAAGCTTTATTATTGCCACACATTTGATTACAGTAGCTGCTTAAAAGCAGACCTCTGTTAATCAGGCCGGGTGTATCGTTACCATTACAAGCACGTGCCTCTGCTGGAGCAGCAGGAGGCATCCTCACCACATGGTGTCTCTCTCCAGCTAGATAAAAAAACCTTCCTGCCACATTCACCCTGCCGCAGCTCGCACACATTTTAAGCCTCCAGCGTCTCAACCCACTCTGGTTTTGTGGCGCTGAGGCTGTCAGAGCAAACCGCTGTTTTCTAACAAATTTGCCTTTTTCAGTTTTGGTCGTGGGGCATATTGCTGTTGTTAGGACTGGAATTTCTCCTCGACAAAGACAAAAGGAGTATCCAGTGCACAAGAGGTACACATGCAAGTTCGGTATGTGATGGATCATCTTTGACAGCTGGTAATGTCGAGCTCCTCTGGGAAGTCACGTTCTCTGAGATAAGCAAAGCTCTGTACAGTGTCCATCTCTGAGAAGCTACTTATAAAACATATGTAGATCAAATATGAGAAGGGTTCGCTTTTAACTTAAATAATAAACAGTTTGCAAGATCATAGAAAACTTTAGTAAAACATCTTTAGCAAAAGACCCATCAAGAGGTTCACTTTTGACAAATGTTCAGCTTAATCTTTAATTTTGGACAGACGTACAGAGTGAAGAACACTCAAAGTTCGCTATTATTGGTATCAGTCAAGGATTTGAAAACAAAAACCAGAGGAAGCCCAGAGATATAATCATCTTTTTAAAGGCAACTGTGTTTTCTGCCACATATCAAAACATGTCTGTGGTTCAATCAGGTTGCAGGCAAACCCATGTCTGTCATGGAGCATGCTGAACTGGGAAATGTAGATGGCCTTCTGGAAATCCCTGAATTAAGGTAAGGATCTAAAGTCTGTAGGAGACTGCTGTTATCTACTGTTGATCACCCAATGTAAAGAAGGAAAGCTTAAAATGTCAACTTATCATGCCTTTGTTTAAAAATAATAGCAAATTCCTGTTTTACACACTGCTCTCTCACACACAGTGTGACATCACCTCTACTCACAATATGAATAGTCAATGACTGCTCATGGCAGGAAGGCCGGAAACAAATATGGTAGGCTGTTCTTATATTATAGTTGTACAAGAGAAACCAGAATCAGATGAAAATATCAGCAAGTCAAAGCTTTATAAAAACAGAAGATCAGAAAGAATTCTGATTAGTGCATTTCCAAAGTTAACCTCTAAATTTAATTAAACTGCATCCATCAGTGTGATCATTTACCTGTCATAGTGTAGATGCCACTCTGCTGCTCATATTGTGGTCTGCTGATGACAATCCTGCTGGAAGAGGAAAAACAAGAGTGTTCATAAAGTCAGTAAAACATACCAAATAACTACTAAATGTCAAAACTAGAAACAAACTGTGTCTGACAAATGACTTATTCATAAGAGATGTACCTCAGATATTTTAAAATAAATGTATTCAAAAATCTAATATCCCTCTGAACACAAGTACTTTCTGAAAGCAAAAGGAGCATTGAATTAAAGTGAATTCAGGGCGGAGAAACATGGTAGAAGTTCAACAGTGCCTCGGCTGCCCAGGGGCTTGAACAGACCTTTGGAGAGGGATCTTGTTAATTCTAAAGGAACTGAGAGATTCCATTATTCAAAAGGAAGACAAGTTATTCCTTTTTTCTCTTCTTTTTCATGGCCTTGTATTACAGAAAACAGCACAGAATGCACTTTGTGGGTAGTTGAAGTTAACAAACCATATAAGATTGAAATCCTCATCAATCAAGCTATCATGAATTACACCCTGTGACTCACCCCTACGGATCGATAAATCTGCAGCAAGCAAGCAGGAAGGGGGGGGGGGGAATCACAGCTTTAAGAGAGAGCTGCTTAACATGACATGTTTTGGAGGTTAAGCTATTTCCAGGATGGGTTTGCAGAGTAAATGAAATTATAATGCAAGCAGAGAAGTTAGAAATTGCATTTAAAAAGTGGATCGCTTTGATTAGAGGACGAACAGATATGCGAGTCGTTGTAAAGAAGAAACTTTGTCCAGAATTCTAAGAAAGACCAAACAAAATCAGGGAGGAAACCAGTTTGAAGCTGCAAATAATGAAGTGTGTTTGAGTATTTTGTTTTGGAATTAGTCTATGAATGGGGAAACATGATCACTCTTTGCTTGAAGGGGATGTAAACTAAAACATTCACTATATTTAAGCCACCAGCCAGATCTGGATATTCTGAGAGAGCCGCACCTTGAGGTGTGACTTTCTGTGCTTTATCTCGCCAGACGAGATAAATAAACGCAATAATTTCCATCAACAGCAATAAAACAAGAATTGTGACAGGCTTTGGTATTTATGAGATGAAGCCTGCAACTCAGATTTATTTGCAGTGAAAGGGTCGACTTTTCTCCACCTCATTTACATCAGCATTTGGCCATGTTAAATCTGGGCCAATGGTGAATTTTTAAAAGGTTGGCATCAATCTTGTGGGGAACAACTGCCACAATCAGCGCAGACTTCTTTTACCTCGCAAAGGTTGATCCCATTGCTGGAGAAAAAAAAAAGGTACACATCTTTCAAAGCACAAAGACATCACATGGGCAGATAAAGTAGAGCCAGATGGTTGATTTGTCTTTTAAGGCTTGTGCTGCACGATCTTATTGTTGTACAAATTCACAGAATAAACAAAGGAACAAAGAAAATGGGTCTAAGACTTGTTATTCATTTGTGTATATAGGAAGGTGAAGCACAAAAAATGAGCTCATGGAAATCTTTCCTACACTGACAAAGCAAAATGTTAGAGCAATGTTTAGCACACATTTTGCCTAGGCACAAAATTTTAAATGCATTTTTTTAACTTCTAAATAATTATTAAAACCATTTTGCTCATCTGGGTTTTCCTCTCATGTTAAAAAGAAACAGAAAATAAAATCTGGTTTGTGATGCACAACATGCTAATGACATCACAACACATTTTTTAAATCTACTCTACCTGTTTGGTATTTAAACCTTTTCTCTGACAACCAGACCTAAGCGGTGCTGCTTATTGGCAACAACTGCCTCAGGGTTAGGAAGCTCAGCTTGTTAGCAAGTCTGAATTTAGCATTAATGCTATATAAGCAAGCTAAGGCTGGATAGAAACTTTTAGCATTTTAGCTCCAAAACAAAAATGTTCTCCATTAGAATACTTAAGACAGTTCTTAACCTGTGTGAAGTTGACATATTTATCTATAATACATCCCTATAAAAACATATCAACCTTACATTTATCTGTAGGAGACAACGAACAAAAATAATGTTTAACTGAACTAACATCTTCAGTAAAATCCTTATGATTTATTTATTTTCATTTTTTAAACTGATATGTTTAAATGTAAGTTAAATAATTTCATTTGCCCCCAAAATTAGTTTAATAATGTAAAGGCAATCTTCTGGGCTGACTTTGCCTTCTGTCTTCAAACTGTAAAAAAAGAAAAGAATCTCAATCCAAACTGCTGATTTCTAAACACAATTTTAGGTACATTGGAGAGGGTAGCATATGGCAAATCAATTAGACAACTAATTCTTAAAAACAAAAACACGGCAAGAGCATTTGCTAATCAACAGCAGTGTTTGGGCCCACATTATGTCGGCCACTGGAGTTTTGAAAACAATTAATCCTCATTCCAAGCAAGGAGAGCCATATTGACACATACTCCTAATTTGAATATTCAATTACAGTGAAGTTCCTCATCAAATTATGGTAAAACTGGGAACAAGGCCTGAAATATTCACGCAATTACAGCATGGATCAAAAGTGTTATGTTCCCATGAAATCTGCCCAGGTTAAAATCAAATTAGTGCAGTAAAAGCAAACTGCAACACAAAAGATCACTTTGAAGACATTAACTCTAATTTATACAGATTTGCTTTGTAGCACAAGATAAAGAAATGAGCTATCTGCTTAAAAAGATAAAACAAGCAGGAAAAGAGAAAGTATGAGACACTGTAGGGACAGACGAGCAGTAGTTAGAGGGGAGGTAAGAATAGGAGTAATATTACAGAATGAGGAGCCAGAGCTGCATTACAGAGAGCTGGAAGCTCTTGTTTTGACACACATCCAGCCTTTCCTGTGACAACACCTCCACACCTTCCCCAGTGTGCCAGCAGTGCTGCTTTGTGGGAGCTGCTTCCTCACCCATCATTATCCTCCTTTAAGCTCAGTGTCAGCAGCTGAAGAGATGATCCCTATGAATTTTGGAGGCCCCCATCTGATCTCACCTGATCATTCAATCATTTCTGGCATCGCTAAGCATTCCTTTCCTTGATCTCTGCTACTTTTTGCAACTTTCTTGAACACAAAGTAATGAGTAAGATTGAGCTGGACAGGATTGTTCCTCAGCACTTCAGACAGAAGATCGGTCTTGTGACACGGTGACAGTCACAGCATCTCTCCCTCTCTCTTGTGCTGGGAAGTCTTGGATAACCAGCGTGCAATGAAAGCTGATACAATGCTCCAGCAGAGCCCCGCTAACGTGTGGAGCGTGACAGGTAGAAGACTGCAATTCTAAAAGTATTGATATGAATGCCAATTCTGACACTGATGACACTCTATATACTTCACCTGAAAAAGCCAGCTACGCAAAGAGAGAGAGAGACAGAGAGAAAATACAGGAAAAAACCTGGCCTTGACATTTTTATCACCGTACAGTTTGATTTAAAAAGTGGCCGTGTGTACAATAGCCTATTATTCTAAGAGAAATGTCAAAAACCTTGATTCTGAGTGAAGTGAAAGAAATTGCAATATTAGGACAGGGCTAATTTATGCCAGCAGTCAGTGTAGAGGTCAGATATCAGCCTCAGCAATGACAGTTTTATCAGGAGAACAAATGGCAGCGCTGGTCAGGAGGAGGAAGGAGGGAGATACTTTACAGGATACATTAAAACGCTGACCGGATGGTACGGCGTCTTTACATTATAGAGTCAGGGAGTGGCTGATATGGCCTGTCTTGACAGAGAACAAACTAAAGTGGTCGACATTGAGCTGTGGCTATGAATCAAAACAAAATGCTGTCACTGCTTGAAATGCTGTGTACAAACAGGATAAAGAGACTTTAACACAAGGTCTAAACACAGCAGCACAGGCCTCCACCCTTCACATCAGCGATGGGTGAGAGCTGCATGTGTGAAATGTCATGATTTTAATTTTGGCTCTTATGTTAACAGCTAAGAGCATGGACAGTAGCACCATGGCGAGTGCACCTCAGCAAAGACCAGGCTGCAGCTACTGTATGTGCAGTCTATAGTTTTAATATGAAGCCTAATGTAAGTTTTTCTGCAGCACCACCACAACACAAAGGATATACAGTGCCTTAAAAGTATTTTTTCTTAGTTTATTTTAATTATTTAATTAAATGTTATGTGATAGACAAACACAAAGCAGTGCATAATTGCAAATTTAAAATAAAATTATGCTAGGCTTATATAGTTTTTACAAATAAACGACAGAAAAAAAAGCGCGTAATATATTTTCCGCCCCTTAGAGTCGATACTTTGTACAGCCACCCACAATTAGAGCTGTACATCTTTTGGGGCATGTGTCTACAGCTTTGCACACCTGGAAACCAATATTTTTGTCCATTAAAGCATCTCAACCTCAGTTGCATTGAATGGAGAGTGTCTGTTGACATCAATATTCAAGTCTTGCCACTGATTCTCAATAGGATTTAGGTCTTGACTACAATTGGGCCATTCAAGATCATAAATGCTTGATCTAACCCACTCTATTGTCGATCTGTATGTTTAGGTCAATGATCCTCCACCCCAGTCTCAATACTTTTGCGACCTCTAATATATTGTCTTCCAATATTGCTCTGTATTTAGCTGCATCCATGTTCATGTCAGCTCTGACCAACTTCCCTATCTCTGCTGAAGAAAAGCCTCCCCACAGCATGAAGCTGCCACCACCATGTATCCCCCTGCGGATGGTGTGTTTAGGGTGATGTACAATGTTTGTCTTTCGCCATACATAGTGTTTTGGTTACAGGCATTCACCATGAATTATATATATAATTATTCGCCATGCCGCCATGCCCACAGAGTCCAGCCAACAGTAACTATTCCCAGTACGGTTCAGCATTACCTTGTTCTGTGTGATCACACTGTGCTTGAAACTTGTAAGAGTCAGACTGTAAAACATAGACATCCATCAGTTCAGCAGGTGACTTCCTATTGTAAGTGGGCGGGGCTAAGCTGACTTTAGCAAATCAGCAGGTAAATATGATCAGTGCTCGTCTGAGATGACACACCGAAAGTTTGGTGCTGCTGTGAGCTTGCACCTTGAAGTTATTACAGTTTAGTCTTTTATGGTGAGAAGTCAGATTTTGAGGCCTGGCCTTGCCCATATGTTTTCATGTAGCAAAAAGCTTTTGATAACTTTTGATCCCAATGCCTTGAGACTATACTGAATCAATTCGAAATCTGTAAGTCGAAAGCTGTAGTAGGAGTTTGCTCAGATACGATGTGTGTAGACGAGACAAAATGGCCAATTTGATTCAAAATGGCAGACCTCCTGTGGGGTTTAGACCATGGCTCCAAGAGACTTTTTTGTAGGTCTTGAGATGTTACATATGTGTACCAGATTTCATAATCCTCAATCAAAGCTTGGTTTAGGGCAGATTTTTTAAATATTCTTGGGGGCTGGATTTCTTTTGGGGGCTGGACTTAGATTGATCATGTTGAATTTGCCATGGTGAGATGTCTCACTTCGCCACACTGCCACAGCCACACTCTCGAGCATACAGTCTCTGTGTTCCAAACGAAGTTAGACCATCTTCTTATCTGTCTTCTGACACAGTTTCAAGTTGATTGGGTCAAGAGGGTCAGAGAGGGACCTTTCCAAGCTACAAAAGTGACTTCCTGTTCTCACGGGGCGTGGCTTTGATGATGTCATGATTTGACCACATACAATTGTTGGTCACCTGAGAGGGATCAATAATACCAGATTTGGTGTATTTCAGCCTATTTATGTAAAAGTTGCAGCTGTTTGAAAGTTTTTGGCGAAAAAGCTAACTTTGAGGCTTGGCCACGCCCCTTCAACATGCTCAAAAACTGATCAAATTTGAGCACAAAATTCCTAGGAGGAGATCATTAAGGTTGTATGAAACTTCAAAAATTACTCTTTGTCCTTTTGGTTTTATGGCAAACCCCAAGAGTCTTTTTTTCATGATTTGAAGAGATCTACCTATGTACCAAATTTCAAATCTCTAGGATTTACCAGTTGGCCTATCTCACTTTTCGGGGGGCTGTAGAGCCATTTGGCCACACTCATTTTCAGTTCCAAAAATCAAAAATTTTAGTTGGGGGACGGTTTTGGGTAAAGTTTGGTAAGTTTTCATATACTGTATGTTTAGGTCCCCAAAAAGCCACTTTAAGGGGCAAAAAGGTTATACTAAGAAATCCTGCAATTACAATAGGCCTACAATAGGCCTAGTCCTCTATATTATGTTTTTTTTTTAATCAAAGTCAAATGTGATGAGTTGACAGGGCATAAATTAGATCCAATGCTGCTGACTGAAACTAAAATCAGCTAAAACGGGACAATACTTCTTCATAATTTGTGGGACCTATTTCACTTTGAGGTTTTAAGGCATCTCCAGAATAAATGATGACGAAGCGATCAAAACACTATTGACTGCAGAACAAATGACACATTTATAGTGTGAGAAAACTGTAATCCAAAGGTTATTTGAAACTTTTTTATCATCTGATCACCAGTCTTCTTCTCCAGCCTCCAAAACAATACAGAAATTTTGAATGAAACATATTTGCCTTGATGCAACAACCTTGTGCGTCCCATAATGATGCAACATGCTGCAGCTACTCCGCTTTGCTGGGTGTGTGTGGGGGGGGGGTGGGGGGGGGTGGGGTGGGGGGGGGGGTGGGGTGGGGGGGGGGGGGGAGATTTGTGTTTTATGTTTGTACACAACACTAAGAGGCTACTTCTGCCTGAGGCAAAGAGAGATTTGAAGAGGGGGGGATCAGAGCGCTTTCAAAATTATAAGGGTCATTAAAAATTTACACATTATTGACTATATTTAAAACATCTTTTCCAGCGACTGTAAAGAGCACTTAAATTTAAGAGGTGCTGCTCTCCAAAGGCCATAAAGATGCTGCAGATAGCCTGAAGAACGAGAGAAAGGAGACTTTTTTTCTAGTGAATATGTATAAAAGCACAGCTGTGTTGGGAAAATGGTGAGAGGCAAGAAACTGGTTATAAATCGCTGCGTCAAACTATCTAATCTGGGACTTTAAAGGAGGAACGTAACTATTTATGGTTATGTGTATGGCTGTCTGAAGAACACAGAAATAAATAGTCAAAGAGGTGCCAAGGTATGAATCGCCCACAGTCCCATACTTATGTGTCAGTGTTTCATGGATGGCAAAACTTTCAAAAGAAGACTCTCTGTCTGTGAAATGAATTTTAATGTTAATACAAAAACAAGGCAAGCCTGTGATCTCAGCAGGAATCAGGAGGTGAGGGGGGTGGGAGTGAGTCGCTTCAAGGTGCAATTTATTCCAACCTCTGAGCCTCACAAGCTCAAAAGTGGGCTTCAAAAGAGTTTAGGATTACCAGGAAGAATCGTGAAGGGGCTGAGCTCCCACCGTAACTCCACTACATCAAACATTATTGATCATTGACTTCCAAATTGTGGCGGATTCACCAAAAAGGTTCAGTTTTCCATTTTAAAACTGTCCATTTATTGTTTTTATCCCGCAGCACGTCCATGCGAGGATCTGCTTTTTGAATTTGCCTCCTGGGTCTGGCATGGTGCTGCTTTTAAGTGGCTTCCACTCAGCCCAGCACAGGATGGCGGCACACTGTGCTTCCAGTTTGGCAAACACCTCAGAGGCCCGTGCCAAGCTCCACTCTCTCCAAAGCAACACCACAGCGAAGTCTAAATTGTTTATTTTCTATTTGCTGGGGAAATCCCCCGCTCTTGACTGGGATAAATAATTGAGCTGTTTGATCTGGACACAGTACAAAGGTTCGCTCTGTTCACTCCGAGACCTGAGGCGGAGGAAGCCATAAGCACATACTCCACATGGCGGAGATCTCAGAGCTCTCCTCCCTTCCTCTGCAGCTGTCACTAACTCTCGAGGCCACATCTCCACCTCTCTGTCTGCAAATACAGCTCTCCTGTCACCGTGTCAGAGGAGCGGCCTGCCCCTGCCTTCTAGGACGGCCCGCAAATAGCAGGAGTTTAGCCCTCATTGAACTCCTGTTGTTGTTTCAGGGGATCCTGTCTAGTTAGAAATGTCTCGCCGGTTCACCCTCGCTGCCTTGTTCTCCAGACACAACCCACAGAGGCAGATTGCCCAGTAGTGATCAATTGCTTGTGTCTTCCTGGCCGTACATATGGTAGAGAGGTAGAGCAAAGCTTCATGAGTACAGAGAGTGTGGAATAAAAAAGGAATAGCAAGGTAGGAAGATTGAGCAACAAGTTAGAGAACACTGCGGGATGATGGTACCTTGTTGTGCTATGTGGGGTGTCACTTTTAGGAGGGCTGCTGGTTTGCTGAGCATGACTGACGCCGAGGAACGTCTCCCATGCGATACCATATTCCCATATTGTTTATCTCTCTGTGAAAATATGAAGATGAGGAAGGGAGCTCATACAAAGTTAGTTAGCTCAACCATAGATCCTATTAAAAGGCTATTAAAATGATAGAAAGTGTAGTGAATGATTTCTTTCATTTCCAGTGACTATCAGCTCACCCCACACAGGTGTAGTTAACAAGCTGGTACTTGGATTTGGTGGTAATCTGGATGTCACATACAGCTGTCTTGGGAAACCTCCACGAGCGCTCATTTTCCCCACCCCCTCTTCCC